>VXBB01014849.1:5000-17928 GCA_013399915.1 Illadopsis cleaveri
CTTCCAAATGGTGTCTAAATCTAAACAATAGTTGGCAGAATAGGCACATACACATCATCTATGGGTCTTTCTCAAGTAAAAATCTGATATTAAGGATCTCTATTCTAAAAATAGATACTATTTTATAAAAATTCACTATGATCATTGAAGATGCATGGGACTTAATCTGCATGGGGGATGGTGCAATCCAAGTAATATGTGCTCCTCAAAATTCAGAAGATGCCTTGTTTTGGTCCCTCTTTTGCGTTGCCTGAAGGTCGACTGGAATTGCTAGAATTGTGGACAATCCTACACCTTCCCCTGTGAAGAAAGTACAACCAGCACAGAGAGGAGAGGATGTTGTTATGGAGTAGAGCAGGGAGGATTGGAAAGTTCATGGGAAAGGCTGTCAGATGCTGGTTACTATGGGAATGCTGACTTTGCCTCTCTTTTAGCCCACGATTGTCAGCTGTCAGGTTTTCAGCACACGAGGTGAATTTGAACCCACATGTGCTGTTTGTACTGCAGTCATTGACAGTATTTTGCCCTAAATAGGGTAAAAAGCCACCAAGAGACATCACTAACTGGAAAGAGGAAAAACTCAGAAGTGTTAACCTATTAGAATTTCTCCAAACACAATTCCATGTACAGAACCATATGTACAGTGAAATACAAGACCATCAGCTTTCAGCCCAGGGGTTTCCATGTTTTTCAGGTTTATAAAGCAGTGCATTCCCTTTCTTCCCTGAGGTTACACTAAGGGGATCCAACCACACCGCGACTGTGAGGCAAACAGATAACAAGGACACCTTGCGTGACACACACCTTATTCTCATGTTAGAGCAGGTTGCTGTGTGCTAGAATCCTTCTGGTTAAAGAAGAAGATTGATGAGGTTGTTGGGGCTGAGGAAATATCCAGCCCCTTGGATTTCCTAGAAAGGTGAGTTGGCAAGCAGCAGCCACGAACTGCTTTTTGCGGGGTGAGAAAGAGTGAGATCAGTAGAAAACCTCATGAGATCCACCTTGAAGTGATTCTTGATTCTGATGCCCTCTTGAAGGTTTTTTGGTGAGAAAGCAGACTGAGGCATTTATTCTCTCAGAGACATTTTGTGCCAAAAGAATTTTCAATAAAAATTAAAATAGGAACTAGAAGAGAGATCCGCTTACAAAAGAACCGGGGAAGCATTGTGTTTATACCGAGAAAATGCATTCTATCCTTTTCATTGTTTTAAAATGTAAAGAACACAAATGGCTATTAAAGATTTTGAAACAATGAAAAAGTTTAACTAAGCATTTGAAGCACTGTGCAACGAGCAGTGAAACTGCTTCACTACCAAATAAAATGCAGCCTGGAAATGGCACTTTATGCTGGTGTGTACAAAGATGTGTGCATGAACACGTCATACATTGGTGTGAAAAGTTCATACACTTTATGTTCTCAATTCATACAGAGAGAAACTTTTACATTTGAACCAGTTGTCACTTTATTTGAGCTGAATCCATAAAAAGTTTCTTAAACCAAAATCAGATGAAATCTGCACATTAAAATTAAAGTGTTCTTTTGACTTTACAAGGTTATAGACTTCTGACTGCAGGGATTGCAGCTGACATTCAATAACATTTGAAGCTTGGAAGCAAGCTTTTTAATTTATTTTTTTCTGTTTATTCCTTAGAAGCTACTTGCTTTTCAGCTGTTAATGCATTTCCAACAGAAATTTTGTAAATTATATTGGGCAACATTCTCAGTGAGAATAGATTGTGTAAGTAATGGTAATGGCTTCCTCCTGCTGCTTTTGGCAGTATGGATATTTGCCACACACACTTATTTAAATTTCTTGGGCCAAAGAACTCTTCAAGGTTCAAAACATTTGTTACTCAAGGACTAAATTTAATGGATAATAATTTAGGAAGCAGAATTGATGAGAAGGGTTTTTAAAACAATTGGTTGTTGTATATCACAGGCTTTAGCTTCTAACAAGAAAGGTCTTGTGTAAATCAACTTTTTCATAGAGGACATTTTTAGCACTATGTTCTTTATCCTAAATCTCTGTTAAATTAATTTTTTCTTTCACTAAAATCCAAAAAAATGTAAGATTCTTTACTTCTTAGGTAAAGAAATGACCTGCCATGGCAGATATTATAACTCACAATTCTAAGGTTTTAGGGAGTGCTCCTTTCTTATTACCTTTCTGACCACACCTTGTGCCAGGCTGAGCTGAGGGTAGAAATCCATATAAAAGAAACTCTGCATTCCCAGCAGTTTCACCAAGATTAGGGTGTGGTTTAGGCCTGGATACAAATGAAAGTATTTGCAAGATGCTATTTGGTTTGTATTTAACTAGAGAAAAGGCATGGGACATGGGCTGGGAAAACTCAAAATGATTTAACCACCAACCTGGAAATAAAGGGGAAATGAAAGCTTTGTCTCAGTGAGAGTAATAAGGACTTCTTGGAATTTACTCTGTTTTTATCTGTACTAACTCTCCTACTGAGGGATAAAAGTGAATTCTTTTCCCTCTTAGTTCATTCGAGGCAAATTTTGGAAATTTGCTACCATGGACATGTTTCCTGTTTGTAGGCTTTTCTTAAGTGTGCCTTAGGCTTTTCTTAAAATATAAGCATTTAGAAAGCTTTGGCTTCTGTTTCCTTTGTCTTCTAGAAAACAGTAAGAATGTCACAGTATGTGCAGTGTTAAAAATTACTTTTGATCAGTTGTATGTTGATTTTTACAAATTTAAAGGTGATCTGAGGACTGTTTTAATTAATGCTGATTAAAGTTCCAAGATACTGATTAATACTCACTGAATTTAAAACAAATGAGGAGAGTTCAGCAATTACTAGACTTGCTACTGTTAAACAGCACAGATCCCTATTGTTGTTTTTCTTCAGTTCTTTTGTGGATGTTAGAGGATATTATGAGATCTTTGTTTCCCAGGTTAGCAAATTTTAAAATGTATTTCTGTTAGACTGATAGCTCTAGATAGCTGCTGTTAAACTCAAAAAAATATACATGTAAATTGGCCTCAAACCTGGGATTTTGACAGGGAATCAAAGTCAAAAGGCAGGGAATCTCACAGGGAACCCCTGTGAGAGAAGCTGGAGAAGTTGATTGGGACACAGGGAACAGTTTTCCCTGAGTTCCACAGCAAGCACTATGCAGATATATGAAACCAGAGCTATGAACTGGAACAAAAATGTATTTAGGTTTTTTTAATTTCCCCTTAAAAACCAGTCTTATCTGTCTCTGCTTTTTGTTATAATAGTAAAGCTGTGCTACCTGTTTCTATGTATGTTTAACATCTGAATATGTCAGAGATTTGCACAAAATCATCACGAGAAATGGAACTCTTCTTTGTTCTTCGACTGATTGGGTGAGGAATCAAATCACAAAACTGGAGTCTAAAGTTTTCATACCATCATAGTGTATATATATATGTAGATGTATATATAAAAATACATACATGCACACACACAGAGTCTGTTTTGCTTTTATGCTGCCTCACCTGTGCTAGCCTGACTGCTCTGTGTGTGTGTGTTTCTAAAGTAAAACTGAGGTGTTTCAACAGTGAGGTTGCAATATGTTTGCAAAAATAGACCAGTAAGTGTGAAATACATTTAAGCAAAAGTCATGTGTAAGCGATAAAGCAAGTGTGGATATATTGTTAGTTTAAGAAAGTAACGTTTTCATGGTTTCTTGGAGAAAATGATACATGTATTATTATTCATCTCAGAATTAGTAATAAATTATGCACAGCAAAATCCCTCTCTCACCTTTTGTGTGAAAGTTTTTCATAACAAGGTCTTGAAGCTTTCCTCCATTCCAAATGCTTGTATTGCCATTCTGGAAACAGCTACACATCCAAGAACTGGTTTTGTTTACTGTGTTACTGAATTTTGAGGAGATAATGCTTTTGAAGTAAAAATTAGAGATGTGAGTACGTCCCAAGAAAACCTGAAGCCTCCTGTGCATTCTTGCTAAAAATTTGTACATGTAACTATTACTCATGGTTTTAGCCTTTGTAGACTTTCAAGAGATTTTTCACACTCCATTAGGCAATTGTGGAAAAGAATTCCTTTTTTTCTTGGAGTTATGCCTTTGGTTTTGGTCTTACTACAACATGAATGAGGCTCAAGGAAGTAGGGTATTGTTTATAGTCATAAGACAGGGAGGATTAAGTAATGACATTCTTATTAAACTTTTGATAAATTAAATGCAATAATAAATTTTCTTTTGTTCTCACCTATGGGACACAATTGTAAGTTATTAACTTGTCATATAGATTTATACACCTTAATAATTTTAAGCGAAACTTTTCAACAATTAAAATGTTACCTTGATGAAGTTAAATATTAGTTCTTTATGCCTTTCTTTTCCAATGTTTGGAACAACTTCTAAAAAAAATGATGGTGGCAGATATCTTGACAAAGGTATTTGGAAAAGAATTATTGTGTACTGTTGCCATGCTTTGTATAGATGAATAAAGGATGTGACCCGAGGGAAATAGTTCTGTGGGACAAAACTGAATGGTTGGCACTGATGTTATCCTTGTAACTTGGGGATATTTCATCCTATGTCTCCTTGATTGCTTGGAGTGAATACCCAGTAGTGGTTGGAGCCCATTGGGTGCATTCCTGGGGCATGTCTGTGTTTGGTTTCATCCCATTTTTTATCTCTAAGCCTGTCCTGTGATTGCTTCAGAAGTGGGAAGTGGGGGTGATTCACCTCAGAAGCACACTCTTGAGCCAAGTTACAGCTTATGTGGGAGGTTATACAAATGATTAATATGATCCTCTTGATCTTTATTATGTGAGTTTTATTTCGTTTTTACTTCTGTTACACAGAAAGTTTCCTGTTTTCTCATAATGACAGTGGGGGAAATCTCACCTAGGTAGCTGTTCTTAAACACAATGTTAACTTTGTATAATACATAACTTCTCTTTTTTTACTTTATAATTTAAAAATTTTCTTTTCTGTTTATCTATGGAATCAATTATTCTTTCAGATTTCAGTGCATGAAGCTGCTAAATGCTGAGATCTTTGGTAGTGAAGTTTGCAAACTTACAAGCGATGTCAGCTTCATTTTCTTACAGTGCATTTCTGATAGACATGTTGAAGTGCTTTAGAGAACCTATAATTATGTGCTAGTGCCAAAGTGAGTTTGTACAGGCTAAGTAGCTACCTCTGCTTTCAGCTCTGTCCCATTACTGCAAGGAATGATAAGGAAAATTAGAGACAAATCACAGAATCAGAGAATGGGTCAGGCTGGAAAGGACCACAGTGGGTCATCTGATCCCACCTCTCTGCTCCAGCAGAGCACACGGCAGAGGACTGAGTTGCAGAGTTTTGGAATCTCTCCAGTGGAGGACACTTCACACCCTCTCTGAAAAACCTGTTCCAGTGCATGGCACAGTATCTGAAGGGGAGTGTAGGAAAGCTGGAGAGGAACCCTTCGTTAGGAACTCTGTATGAAGTATGTTCCAAGCAGGAATCTTTTCTTCCTGGGGATGTACCTCCACCAGTACCCTGCTGTCTTCCATACTGCAGCTGGCTCAGAAGTACTTGCTAGGGAGGCAATGGCACAGTGTGGGAATGCCTGGGGCTGGGGAGGCTGGAGCCCACACTGCACTCTGCCCCTGTGCGTGCTGGAGGCTGTGTGAATGGGCAGTGACACTGATGTGTGTGTGTGTGAATGGGCAGTGACACTGGCATGTGTGTGTGTGTGAATGGGCAAGTGACACTGGCATGTGTGTGTGTGTGAATGGGCAGTGACACTGTCATGTGTGTGTGTGTGAATGGGCAGTGACAATGGTATGTGTGTGTGTGTGAATGGGCAGTGACACTGACATGTCTGTCTGTGAATGGGCAGTGACAATGGCATGTGTGTGTGTGTGAATGGGCAGTGACACTGGCATGTCTGTCTGTAAGTGGCGGTGGCAGTGGCAGTGACATGTCTGTGTGTGTAAAATGGGCACTGGCAGTGACATGTCTGTGTGAATGGGCCCTGGCAGTGACATGTCTGTGTGAATGGGCCCTGGCAGTGACATGTCTGTGTGTGAATGGCAGTGGCAGTGGCACTGGCATGTCGTGTGTGTGTAAATGAGCAGTGGCTCTGAGCTGCTCTGAGCCACTGCTCTGAACCCCAGGGAGCTGCTTGAGATGGGGCAGGGCTTCTGAAAATGGATCCCACTTTCACATCGAGGCCTAATGCAGAACTAACTATAGGGAGGCATCTTAATGTTGGTGAGACATGGGATCTTTTCTCTTGCCATTCTGCTGTAAAAGCCATTTCACTGAATGGATTTTCTGAACATCTCTATCTCTCAGCATCCCTACATCCATAAGCCACAGCTGTATCCAGTGAAGGTCCAGTGAGATCACTGACCACGTGGTGCAGAGGAATGCTTTAAAAGTTCATTAAATCTATTGGTTGTCAGCACAGATAAGAAAGTGTCTTACACAGGAACACTTTTTCATATTATTCCGTTAGTAAAACAGGCCAATGTAAATGGAGGAAGATTTTTGATGGTGGGAGCTTTCTTTTAAAATTATATTTACTCTTTCAATTACCATATTCATTTCTCATTAATAGAGTATCTCAAGGCCCTGCATTTTTGAAAGGGAAAAGGTTAGAATTATGGTCTAGCAGCTGGTTTTGATAGGGCGCAGTGAGCAAGTTAATGCTTACCAAACATTTGAAATTGCTTTTCAATTTCTGAAATCACTTTGCAGCTCTTCAGCTATTTTTTGGCTGGCTGCACTTTATCATATTAATATAATACTGTGCAGGAAAATATTGCATTTAAGTATTGTGATGAAATCAAGCTGTTATGCTGCATGTGTGTGGTATGGAGTATATTTTTAGTGGATTTTTTTTAGCCTATAATTATGTGAGGTTTGGTGCCTTGCAGAAGCTATTTGTCAAGGAAAGAGGTTCTGGTTAGTTTTTGATAGGGTAAAATGCATCTTACAGCCTTGGTAAGCTTCATTTAACTGAAATAAATCTCGTTTTAGCAGTGTCTGAAGGTATTACCTAGTAAAACTAGTTGTGATTTTTTTTTTTAATATATATCAATTTGGTAAATCCTCTTTCTTGTCAGTTTATCCAGCTCATTTCTGGATCCATGAATCCTTAAACCTCCTTGACACCACACATGTAGTCCTCTGTCAGGACCACAGATATCATTCCAGATGTTTTAACAACAGGAAATAAAATTATTTGTAGCTGGGATTCCTGAGAGCACTACCAATATTGTGCTGCAAAGGGTTTTTGAAGATTACAACTGTTCATATAATTCAAAGAAAGTGTATTCCCTGTAATCTCCAAACCAAACTTTAAGAGAAAGTAAGATTTTAAATTATACTTTTGTTGAAGAAATTTCTATAATAAATTAATCATGACAGAAAGAGAGTGAAAGAAATCTGTTATAAATTTTAGTAAAAGATTTAACTTTATTTAATCATTTCAATCAGATGGTAAAAAGCCATGGATCTTCATTATCTGGTCAGAAACATTATCTGTTTCCTTCAGTGCCTACCAGTATCAGTATCTCAGACATTTACTTCGTTTTACTCTTTTGGGCTCTTCACAGAGTGATTTTTCTGCTGAAATTTTCTTCCAGAATAGCTTTGCCTGGTGCTGAGGTAGGTCATTTATCAGGACCTTGCATTTGTTGCCTCTAATCAGTGTTCATATCTTCAAAATCTAAATATTTCACGTCTGAAAATAAAACCTGGCTCTTTTTCAGTACCTCTAAGTTGTTATTATTCTGGATGGTTGTGGAGTTGTTCCTTGCAACGTTCAACCTGTTCAGCAGAGGAAAATTGATTATTTTACTTTTGAATCCAGCAGGTCTTTTATTTTGTGAAAGCCTAGCAAAAGCTCATTGATTTACACCAGAGTTGGTTTGATGTTTTCTTCAGTCAATACTGTCACATAATAAAAATCTCGACTTAACCAGGCAGTTTCAGCAATGTCTTGTTTAGTATCTGCTGCTGCTGGATACAACCCCACAGCTTTGATTTAAATAAGAATAAAATTTCCCTCATAGCTTAGAATTTGACCACTGTATGTGATGCATCAACAAGAGTATGAATAAATTATTTCAGTCCTGGATAGTTTTGCCTTGGAAATTCCATACCAGTAAGGAAGCACTAATACTGTTATTTTTATTGTATTTCTAAATGCTTGCTCAAGGGACAGAAGTCAACTAATAAGCTAAAAAGTATGAATAAATTACAGCAGATATTTTGAGAGGTGTTCAGATGCACTAAATCTAAGCCGTGGTGTATCTAGTGTTAGAGTTCCATTGGCTTGATGCCTTTGAAGACCTGGAATTGAACAATAGGAAGCACTTGACACAAAGTAGGTGGAATTTTATTTGTCTCTGGCTGAGCCTCCCAGTTTCAGTGAGTTTATTTGAATTTCAAGGTCGCTCTGAAAAGTTCTCTGCAGAAATTGTGGGCTGAACACCGAAGAAGAAACAATTAAGCGCTTTAAGGATGATGCAGAGGGAAATTAGTGCAGGAGCATTGCTATGCTCATTAAGCCCGGCCATTCCAGAGGTGCAGGGAAAATCCAACTGCTTTGTCACCTTCTCACATAAAAATGCAGTCAGTCCCCAGGCAGGAATTGAGCAAACATGTTTCACTAATTTGTAAAAGGGGCAGGCACCATGATTTTCCCTTCTTTTGTTGAAAGTAGTGTTAGGTTAGACCTATGGATGTCATTGAAAGATGGAATGACTTGGTAACACACTATAAAATTCATACTGAGATCACTAAGTAGAGCAATGAAAAAATTTCATTTGTAGTATAAATAAAATTGATCTCAAGCTGCACATAAGTGATCTCGAATTATTTTCTTTTTTAAATTATTTTTATTAAAATAATATTTTTTGGATTAAAAGAATACTTATTTTTATTTTACCTGAATTTTCTCTGTCAGGCTGCCTAAATTTCTTGCAGAGATCATAAAGTTGCCTGATGTATACTCAGAAATTTTTCATTTTTAATAGCTTACGAGCATATCCAGTTAATTAATAAGTTGTATGCTGTGAACCCTGTTCTGTTTTGTCAATTACAATCTTGGCTTGTAGAACTTTTCTTCTTCATGTATGATGGTACAAGGGGCTTGGATCCAGCTTTTCTCACATGATTTGATATTATATTTAATATAGTAAATATTAATGTGTTTAAGGCATGTAAAGTCCCGCCCTTTCTAATAGGTGATGGGATTCTCTCATTTCGTTTTACCATTCTGAAAATGTGCAAAGGAGTGAAATTTCAGGTGTTCAGAGTACTAAGCACCCATTTAACAGCACCACAAAAAAACCCTTGAGAAATATGTGTACCAGTGATTAATCTACCATCCATGCAACATCATTACTGCAAACATTGTTTTTATTCAAAGTTGTAGCAGTTTCAAAGGGTCTCTTATCAGAACAGCTGGGGCTCAGGTTCAGCAAACCAATATGTGGGATTATGTAGCACTCAGGGTCCTAAAGTCTGCAGAGTGTTATATTTTTTTTACATGAAGTAGAACAAAACCAGCTAAACAATGGTTCTTTCTATTTCCTCTGGTTTATTTTATAAAACCTTTATATTTTATAAACCTCTGTGTGATAGTAGACGTGCAGAAAGCCTTGGTCCTTTTAAAATTATAAGAAGGAAATTAATGGGTTTTATCCTTTTTTTTTGTTGTTGTGCTTCTTGTGTGTATGTAATATAGGGGTGCACTTACACAAATATATGCAGTTATATGTGACTTCCAATGGTCAGATGAAATTGTACTAGTGTAGGAGCAATGGAAAGATCAAAAATGAAGTACTGGCACTAGGACAGTGGTGGTTATTAGCCAGAACTAATAATCAATATTTCAAACAGGGCTGTAAACAAGTCTGAGGATTCAAAGAGAGGGAATTAACCGGTTATTTTTTTCTTTTCTGCAGAGAACCTACTGCAGATGCTTTTATCTTGAAGTGAGATGCTCTTTCCAAAGTAAAGCATAATGATAAAAAACAGAGTACCCATAAGGCAGCTCAGCTTGTGGACAGTGAGACGACTCTGCAGGAAGGATCTGAAAATGGAATGTGCATTAGAGTATTAAGGGTCTAAATTTTCAAACAAAATTCACATGCACAACAAGCCCTTTCTCATATTAACAGTACCTTGATTGTGTTTGTGTTCGTGTTCCTTATGAGTTTTTAAGTGTACCTTTACTCCAACTTCCATTTTGTCCTGAAAGAGTAGATATTAAGTTTGAGAAACAATCCTAGCTAGAATTTCCATCAATAGATGATGAGCAAGAAAGTAAACATAAGCTGGTCACGATACACGATGCCCTTGCCCATGTGGTGACAATGTTCAGATAAAGGCAATTCATAAAAGATTAAAGAACAGACTTTTCAAGTACTTTTAACATATTTGGCTAGATGAATGAGTAATTGAGTGTCATCATATGGTTAAGCCTTTCAAACCATACATTAATTGAGATATCCTAAATGTTGACTGAATCCTTAAAAATATGGAAACCAAATGTGAAGCTCGCTGCTCTGATCTAATTACATCCTCCTTTCTCAGATGGTTTCCTTAATAACTTTAAGGTTATAGATGCATTCCTCACATGCTGCCATACTTACATGTGTAGGTCAAGTGTCTCAGTGCATTATTTTGGTGGTGGCTTCATTTTTATCTGCTTCCTTTCTGAGCTTTCTCCCCTCTTTGGAGAGCTTGTTAAAGCAGGAAAGGAGAGAAATGCAATGTGCTTTTATTATTCATGCACCACCAGGGCCATAAAACAGGCTGCAAAGGTTTTGAATGTCCTGCCTGGCTAGCAGGCACCCTGGCTAAATATTGTAGAACATCACCCCTTCTCAGACATGGTAGAAAAGAACAGGCAATGGACATCAGTAGCCTTTTAAATCTGTAGGCAAATTACATATTTGTGTCAAAAATGTGAAAGCAATTATTGATTAAATGGCATTAGAGTGCCCTTGGTTTTAAAAGACATTCAAAATAGGAGGCAATGCTCAAGATCAATAATATATTTTATATTTGTGACCTGAAAAAGTAGCAGTACCATGTAATTTAAAATCAAATGGTTCCTTGTGATTCTTGCTCATATATTAAGATTTTCTTTCGTGTCCTCTACACATCTGTTAAAGCATCTGTGACCAGCTTCTCTTCTGCCAAAAGATGGCAGGAATCTCAGGATTTTTTTTGCATATGGCATTATTTGTCCCATCATGCACAGCTTTGATTTGGCCAAATTTTTCCTACCAGCAGAAAGAAATGAAACAATAAATATTTTGTCACAAGTCAATCAGAATGAGAAGTTCTGCTAGTTTAGTTACCTAACTAATTTGTGTAGAGTAAGGCTGATGCATTTCTCTTTTTCTCAAAGCTGTTTGTGCACAGAGTGTGTATAACTCCTTTGGGTGACCTGTAGCAGGGGAGGACCTGTTGGTTGCAGCTGCAGTATCCGACTGCTGAGTTTTATTTTCGACTGCCCAGAGCACAGAATGCTTTTTCCCACAGTTGGAGGTGTGTGTATCTGCTGGATTTCTCACTCAGTCCAGTGAAACTACCCATTTTTATCATTGCTTTGTTTACGAGTGTACAGAGTACAAAGGCTTTTCCTTTAATTTTATCTCAGGGTAAAATAGCTAATCTGTTTTGACATGCTATCTAAATGACACTCAAACTGGTATATGGACTAACTCATCCATAAGTCATTTCTTTTATACACATGTACTGCTGTGTCCAAGAAAAAGAGTTATATTGGCTGCAAGAGTTTGAATAATAATGGTCATTAATATGTCGAATTGAGGGTCACCACATTCATCCCACATATCAAATCCCCTTTCAATGAGATCAGTTCCATCAGCTGTCAGATTCCATTAAATATATCCCCCAGACCTACTGACCAGCAGACAGTAGAGAAACTCAAAACCATACACCCACTATTAGCATTATAAAATGTGAAATCAGCTGGAAGGAATGATAGCAGAACTGAAAACAAAATAGATGAAAATCTATAATGCCCTTGTGTCTTCCTAAACAGAAACCCCTAAGAGTTAAAATGCCCCCATAAAACATGGAGGTAAAAACAAAGGTTGTCACATTGTTTTCTTCATAACCTATAATGATTCTTTTACCTTTTGTTAATGCAAGATTTGCATAAATGTTTCATGAGGTTAATACAATGCATAAACTGAGCAGTTTATTAAGCAACATCTGTGCTGTTTTCTCAGATAATGCAGTGTTGTTTCCAAGTCACTGAAATATAACCTATCATAAGGTTTTGGTTGTTAAAATACTTGTTTTGCAAGGCCTGTGATCACATCTGACATTTTTAGCAGATGCCACAGTAATACAAAAGAATTCCTTAATACCACAATATGCATTAGCAAAGCACCCTGTAAGAAGTGGATAATATTCCACTGAGCTGCCATAGTTCAGTGCCGTGCATAAGACATGAGAACATCTCGTGTGTCATCTTCCAGATAAAAATACCCCATTTCAAAACCAGCACAACTGCCCGCCCATCAGACTTTTATCAATATAGATCTTATCATCCTTGATGGTTTTTGACTTTGCCATAAAATCACCTTATAGGTTTTTTCTAAAAAAATTAAGAGTGTGAAAAACTTTACATGGCCCACAATTTTATCTTGATATTGGTGCCATATGGGAGTCTTTTGGCAGAGAAAAAAAAAAGGTTATGAGACTAATAATTTTTAATGAAACTTGGCTTAGCTCTAGAAGCAGGTCATGCAGATAAAAAGTGGGCACATGAATTCTGTAGCCATATTCTCCTGTTTTTCTGGCAAGGCTTGGAGAAATGTAGTTTCAATTAAACCAGGGCATAATGGAGATATGTTTTATATTATTGATTCTGTAAGAAATAATTTGGGCATTTTTTTAATTTATTTTCTTAATTTTTTTCTT
>VXBB01014849.1:17964-31693 GCA_013399915.1 Illadopsis cleaveri
TTTTTTTTTTTTTTTTTTTTTTTGGGAGGGGGCGGTCATGTGTTTAATTTACCCTTCATCAAGAAGTATGGTAATCCTGGTCTTTGAAATCTGCATTTTTATCTGCCTTCCCTCACAAATCCCTGATATTTTTGTGTTGTTAATTTAAAATAATATAATGTTTTCCAGGTAAGACATCCTCAAACTATGAGGATACAGGCCTTAATAATGTAAGGATGCTTTATATTGGCTTAAAGGTTTTATGATTACCACTGCTTTTTTTGAAACTTTTAATGATATGTGTGCAGCAATTACTTTGCCTTATATAAACTCATATAAACAGGAGTTAATGCTCCTGTGTCCATGCAAAGTGGCCACTAGTAGTGACATAGAGGTAGTGTCTGTGAGAGCAATTGTGCTGATCAAGGGTCTCAGCTAAATTCCAGGTTGGATGACACTGGTCCAGAACCTGAATGGCTCCTTGTGTTTCCATTTGAGCAGATATGTTTATTTTCTGATCTATCTTGGACAGTGTTGGTTTGCTTTAGAACAGTTGCCAGATCCTGCAACATGGAACAGAGAAAGTTTCTCTGCTGCTGAAGGGCACTTGCCTCAGCAGGAAAATGTACCAAGGTGCATAAAATCCTAGCAAGTCAAACCAAAATTGTGCAAGTTTATATGGCAAAACTCCTTCTGAAGACTTTGGCTCAGTAGCAGAAAGGAAAATGTTGAATCCAAATGAAACAAAGGAAATTTAGGTAGCAATAATGGCACAATTATCCCATTAGAATTTGTCTGGAGTACTATTGTTAACACACAGTTAGTTTCAGTGTGAGCTTAGGATGCACAAGGAATGCAAGATCAGACCCTATATAATGAAGGGATCATTTACACACATTATCCCCACAATGAAATGCTGTCACCCCTTGGTGGAAAACACAGCTGCTTTTTAAAAGCTGCTTTACTGTAATAAGTGTGCAACTAGAGCTGGTTGAAAAACACAAAAATTATTTTGTGAAACATTTAAAACTTTCATAGCTGTCTCCCTTTTGCAGGTTCACAATAGAATATTTATTTCTCCCCCAAATTTTAAAATATTCTGTTCATAATTGTAGATTATTTTGAATTTTAAAGGATTTTTTTTCCAACAACATGTTTCAGTAAACTAAAAATATTATGATTTTAAAATTACTTTGAACTCTACAGGATATTGTTATTAAACACAAGATGTGTTGATAGTATATAATTTTAGGAAAAAAAATTTGAAAGGGAAAATAATGACCAGAACTTCAGATAAAAGTGTTGTTTTAATTGTGTGTTTGATCTTCAGAAGTCATTAGGGATTTCTCATATCAGAGGATCCAACAGCCATTAATATTGATGCAACATGTAGAAGTCAAAGGCACCAGCAGACCCCTGATGGTTTAAACATCAAATCCCTCCTAGCCTGGATATAGGACTCAGAAAGCAGACTTATAGAGGAGCACTGAGAAAATAATGTGAACAGTATTGGCCACCCAGATGAAAAATTGTTTCTCTTACATGCAGAGATCATTACTTTTCTCATTCCTTTAGAATATCTCACTTTTTTTTCAGTTAAAGTATAATGTATCAAGGGCAGTCTATTAGAAACAAAAAATATATGAATATTACAAAATTCACATGTAGAAGAGATGTGATTTTCCAACCTTCCTGGGAACAATTTTTTCTGATTTTTTTTTCTTTCTAATTTTTATTATCTCTGTCAATAAATGCTGTGCCTCAGCTGTGGTGGTGGTACCCAACCAGGTGACCTTTGCCACTGCTCAGTACAACTGTACTGTTGACATGGTTCTACTATTAGGATTACCACTTACACTTGGTACATTTCCTTTGCCAGGACTCTGTCCCTCCTGGCACAAGGGACATGTCAGGAGGGAACTGTTTGGTTGTCATCAAGTATTTGGACATCATTCTCATCTTTGCTGGGTCACTGTGTTCCTTACAGTGACTCAGTTACTTAGGCCAGTGGGACAAATCTATTGGTAACAGGTCTTCTTGTGTGTTCCAGCTAATTGGCAAACAGTATTTTTGTTTTGGTTAAATTGCATTAGACCTAATGAGCAGGTGTCTACAAATTCATCACAGCACAGGAAAGGTGGTCCTTATCTGTCTCTCTGTTGGGACTTCTGCCACATCTTCTTGCTACTTCTTTGAAATAATTTGGTTCATCAACCTGGCAAAAGTAGTTCCCCATCCAGAGGAGGTTGTGTTTTCCTGAGGTCTCACAAGTTGTACTGACTGAGAGCAATCAGATGAGGTACAATGAGGGAAGGTCTATGGAGGGACAGCACTTACCCTCAGAAGCAGCAGAGAAATTACTTCAACTCAGTATGAAGCTGTTTCTTAAACTCTTTGGGATTATTTGGCTGGGGTTGCTGTAGAAGCTAACACTTTTGCATTCTTATTGTCATCAGACTTTGGCTCTGGGGGGTTTTGTTTCTTTATATGGAGCAATACACCTCCACAGTGCGAGTCCTTCTCTTAACACACTCAGCATTTGAATTGTGTCTGTGTCATGTTCCAATAGATTTGTTGCTTCTTATGGGGTTTCTTTTCTGTGAGTTGATTGACTTGATCAAATAAATGCCAGTGCTGGAAGAAGCAAAGCAATGTATGACCAGGAGAAGGGACGAGGTTGGAGTGATGGGATATTGGCAGTATTTTTTATAAATATTGGCAGTATTTTTTTAGATAAACTGCAGGAGTTCTATGTGAGTCAAGTTTGCTGTACATTACTTCCTGGAGTAGCATGACATCAAAATTGATTGAGTTGTAGAGTTTGGTGCTTATTTATTAATTAATTTATTTATTATTTTATTTGAAGATTGAAGACAACCAAAGGAATGGCAAAGTTTTTTTACACACCTCAGAAAACTATTGTGATGTGGATATTTTGGGGTGTCTTTGTTTTTAGTTGCAAAAGTTTGATGAAAAATTGGAACTTCATATTAGAAGTTCGATTTCAAATAGGATATGAAGAAGTCTTAAGCTCTGGCCTAGCCCTGCACAGACTAAAATGAGCTTTGACTTGGATTTCACTCAGAGTGTGCTTAATGTGTTAGCAGCCCTAACGTGGCTCCCTGTCAGATACTGCAGCCTGAAAACTATCTGGATTTATGGAGAGATGGCTCTACATTACACAGAGTTCTGTTTATAAAACAAACTGAAGGCTTTTTACAAAAATGGAAACCTTTTGAGATTATTCCTCATTAACATTGCCTAATTGCAGCCCTTTGATCTTTAATTCCCTTGGCCCTCTCACCTCCTCTCCTCACTCTGCTAATGGATGCTCTGGCCCTCGTTTTCCAAGGCAGGATGAGCCTGTTTCAAATACTCAGAGCTGGCTGTTAACAGCCATCTGTTGCACACAGGACTCTCTTAAGTCACTGCATTTTCAGATTGATTTTGGTGGGCTTCAGGCCATAATTTCTGTAACAGACTTTGCTGCAGCCCATTTTGAGGCTGGGTACCAGCAGTAACTAACACATTAATGGACACATGCAGTCATACATATGAAAGTGTCCCTGGGCTTTTGTTTCATTAATTAATCAACACCAGTGTCACATTAATTATAGTTTCATTTTCAATGTGTTTCTAAAGCAGAAAATATTTGCATTCTGACAGTTCCATAGGAACAGGAACAAAACAAGAAATACTATAGCATTTATGTATGACAAATAAAAATGTTATTTTTGGTGCATCTTCTTGAGCTATAGAGAATCACCTACAAGACACATCCAAGAATTTCAGAAATAAATCCTATGATGACAGGTGACAGGTGACCCTATAAAAAGACTTCTAGCCCCATATAACCATGGTTTACACTTTTAAACCTTATATTCTCTTCTTTCTCTCTATGGAAAATGGGACTCAGAAATTGAATTAGTTGTTAATGCAACTTCTGCATAAACTTGGGCCAAGGTCTAGTCAAAATTGATGGAAAAGTTTTCAATGGATGTGCTTTGGTTTGACTCTGTCTCAGCTGGAACCCCACCTTACTGAAACAGGGTGATTTCCTGAAAGAATCTGCATAAAAATAATTATTTTTACTTGCATTAATTTTTTTACTGGTGTTCTGTGTCCATTTATGCTCATCCCAATCTTAAACCTATTCAACATTCCAGAGGAAACCTTCTAATGCAGTTTGAGGAAACACTTCAATTTGCATCAAGGGTCGTATTCCGATTAGAGGAAATAATATGACCTGCCTACTTATCATTTACAAACAGTTCAGCTAAACCACATTTCTGTATCTTTAAAGGAAATTCTGCAATATAATAATTGTATCTATTCATGCTATTTGTAATTTCCAAATGGTAAATCATCATCTGTAAGAAATGCTCTCAATCAAGGGAGAAAAAGACATATAATTATGTCATTTATAATGAATTCTAAGGAAACAAAGACTTTAAGAGGAAAAACTCTGGAGAAAACCAAGGAAGAAAATCCACACAATAATACCAGTTGCTCCTAAGAAGATGCATAGCTAATGAAAAATTTGCATTTATTAAATGAAACTCAACATCAAACACTTCAGCGAGGGAACTGTCAAAACTCTGGAGTCTAGGCAAACAAGACCTGACTTTTATTAGATAAATTACATACACTCCTTCTTTTGTAAGCATCAATAAAATCAACTTTTTGACAAATAGCTATCTCCTGGGTGCGAGTTCTGAGGATTGCTGCTAATCTTCATCTTTTGAAGCATCCCAAGGATTAAAGGCACATGTCAATAACAGTGGCCCATGACCTTTGTGTGGAAGGTGCCAGAGTCTCTTTGCAGCAGCTCAGTCTGTGATGTGAGATGATATGTACAAATGCTGAGAAACCATGGAGGAACCCTTGCTGTGCAGGAATCTGTAGACTCAGGATAGATGCTTTCATACTATGAATGGCACACGTGGTCTGGCAGAATTGGGCTTAATTAATTTACTTTTAATGACAACCTTAACAAATGGCACTGATTGAAAAAACATATATCCTTTACATAAAGTAAGTAGGAAGAGAAAAACAGAATAAAATATCCAGTTTTCTACTGACATTTCTGTCTGCTGTCTAGATTTACTGCAGACAGAATTAATTTTAGTGCAAGCAGCTTCTGTGCAAGCACTAATTGGTCTTTATTTTCCTTTTGTAGATATTCATTAGGCCAGACTCTTCTGTTATGCTAGTATAAATCAATAACTCAGTTGAAGGCAATGTGGTTACATCATCATAAACCTGGTAAGAGAATGGCTTACTGGATAAGTGAGATGATAATAATAATAACAGCAATAGCAGAAATGAAGGAGTGGAAACTCAGGGGTTAGGTTTTCTGGTGGCTGTGGATGTTAAATACCTCATTTTCTTCTGCCGTGGTATGCAGGGTATGATCAGGGCAGAAAGTCAAAAATCCCTCTGAGGTTGTCCTATGGACCTGTATGTTTGTATATGATAGTGAAATTAAGTCCTAAAATCTCACCTTCTACTCCTGCTGCTGACATTGATTTCAAAGGCACACATAGCTTGGATAAAGAGCAAAGATGTAGCTGCCTTCTCTGTAGTCCCTGGGACGTCAAGAAGAAGCTGCTCAAAGTAGTAAGAACAAATTTGAGGTTTGCTGTCCCTGAGAAAGGGGATTGAGTCATTCCTGCAAAGGAAAAAGAGAGAGTGAAGAAAGGGACACACCTGAGGCTGCGAACTGTGGAGCTGGTGATGGTGGATTTGAAATCTGTTGCTGAATAGGGGTCCCACACAGGTCTGCAGCCTCCTGTCAGACCCTGACTCCTCCTGTAGCAGGATCAGTACCAAGCCTGGTTTTGCAGGCTTTAAGCACAAAGTCCATTGCACTGCAGATATTGCACTGCCCCATGTGAGTTTGCTGCTTTGGCAGTGGCCTGATCTGCTGCTGCCTATGGCCAGACACTATTCATGGAGTTAGGATTTTTCTCTGTATTTGTGGCAGCAAAGCATTATTAAATCTGTCTGGCAATTATTTAAAAAGATGTAAAGCAAATTTTGGCATCCTCAGACTGACACAAGTCCAGATCTTGTATTCTCAGCATTCTTGTCCTGACACTGCATGTACTTTTCCATCATTCTGGAACCACCATTTTGCTGGTTTGGTGCAGTTGTCCTTTCCTGGTAATTCAACACATCCAAGATGAAAGTTCATAAAAGTGAACAATGAGGAAAAAATACCCAAACAAAGAGCAGGAAAATGGTAACTACCTGGATTGAACCTATGTGCATCCAGTGTCATTCTTACCAGTGAATGGAAGTTGTTCAGGCCACCATGCAAGTCTGAGTGAGAGGAAAATGCTGTCATTACTAATGCTGGAGATGCTGTTCTCCTGATGTCATTATAGCTCTTTCTATCAAGATAATTCATCCTGAGAAATAGCATATTTTCAGTGTTGGTTGGTGTCCTGAGAAAACAACTCAGATTGTCAAAGGAAGTCTGGTCCCTCCTCATATCCCATAGCACATAATTAAGAAATGAAGCAGACATCCCATAGGAAAATATATAGAATGAATTGAAGCAGGCAGCTGTTCAGGTGACTGCCTATACTCTCAATCTTATCCTAACTCTCATTCCTGCACAATTACTGAGATGTGCTTTGCACAAGGCTTAGCATTTATTAGATATGTGGGAGTTGGTGAATATTTTTTCCCACTGGTTAATATCATCAAAAACAATTAATAGATATTAAACAGAAGCATAAGGTCCTTGTGTGTAAGGAGACAGAAGGGGAGGGAGCTTATGCAGCTGTGTCTGGCAGAGGGCAGAATGTAAGAGAGTTTCACTGAGGAGTGGGGAGAAAACTGATTAATGGGGTTTAACCTGGATCAGATACTGAGGAATTTTTAAATGTGTGCAAAAAGTGAAGTGAAGAGAAGTGAAGTCTGCGCATCTGGAACTTCACAAATATCTTTGATGTTCTGCCGTCAGACAGTGATGTTACACAGTTTCTGCTTTGTGGAATAGTTTTACCATTGGATTGCTTTTCTCTCCTTTTCACAGATACCATGGTTACCTCTCCTCTGCTAGTTGACAGGTTATTGACCGCTTTAGGAAGTGATTTCTCTAATTTTTAAGTTTTAATTTTAAGAACAGAGTTTTTGCTGTCCAAGGGCACCATATGTGCTGTACAGGTGGAACACAGTGTGTTCTGGCTGTTGTCTTGGTGCTTGTTTTAGTGGAAGAGAAAGTCAGTTCAAGGCTGCAAGCAAAGGCAGCAGAGGTCTATCCAGCCGCTTGAGAAATGTCTGTTACTTTGGGAGAAGAATTTTTCCATTAGAAATAAGTGGAATTTCAGAATTAGTGAAGCAAAAAGCAGAACTTCACAGAAAATTGAATGATTATTCCTTTGTAAAAAAAAAATATTTTCAGAATTTTCTTGAAACACTCTTGACCATCATAGTGAAGGGCATTTATGTCATTAAAAATAAATGGTGAATCATGATTCAGTGTCTAATGCTCACAGACATTGTCTCATACCAGTTCACCTGACATTAGAAAAGATTCTAAGATGATTTTCTGTAGATGTGAATGCAGCCATGAATGAGCAGTTTGGTTCCACCTGTCTGCATAATACCTGAAATTCATGAATGTGGAAGGTCAGTGACGTGACATTAGAGTGTGCCACAGACAGAGTCAGTGCCTCTGTTAGAGAGATCACAGTCAGTGGGGATGTAGAATTTTTTTGCAAGAGAGCTGCCAGAGGACAGCTTCTTCCCTTTCTGTGCAATAACAATGGTGGGCTTCCCCAAAGCATCTGCCTACCTGAAAATACAGCCTTAAAAATCTTTGGGCCAGAATACAATGGGTTTGTCACTGCTGGACCCTCTGCAGCGTGTGCCAAGTGTCGGGGAGTTTTTACCTTATGGATCCCATTACAGGCACAAACTCCACCAAACAACACCAAAGACTATCAGAGAACACTTGCCAGCTTAGTGTAACAGCTCTAGAGTGGCTGTGTGATTTAGGGTTTATAGGGTGTGGCTTCCTTATTTCTCCTTCTTGATCACCATCACTGATTGCTCACGGCAGCCCCGGGAAGGATCTGACCCATACAGGCAGAGAGAAGGAGGCTCTCCTGCACAAAGAACTTCAGAATTTATCATTTCCTTTGCTCACTCTTCCCAATTTTCATCCTTTCCAGTAATCTAAGACTTGTAATGACAGATATTATTGAGAGAAAGTTTGATTTGCCAAGAATTTTTGCTACTTTTTTTTGGTCTGTGCTGCTTGTGTAAATGAAAACAGTTGTACCTTCCATAGTTGTTAACTTGCCAAGGATTTGGTATTGTCAATTTTAGCAATCCTGCCAAAATATTTTCTTTGCTGAATTTCTCTCGTTTTTGTATTGTGCATTAGTATTCCAGCATTCAAGGGTTAACAGGCTCAGAATTTACTCCTTTGTAGCTCAAGGCACTACATTAACTTAGTTTATCCTTTGCCCAGGGTTTTTTCACATTAAGTTGGTTTTGATATTGGGAATACTTTTGATAATTGAGTTAGTTCTAGAGTACAATAAGGATTTTTTTTTTCTCTCTGTTCCAGGCCTGCTTTATTTTTGCTTTAGCTTATCTCATTTTGCACATTCTCTCACTGAACTGTATTCCAGTGGTTTTAAAAACACATCATTTTTGTCAGGAACAATCTGGCCTCTCTTCTTATAACATGATATAGTAGCATTTATTGTCATAGGCATGACAACTAGGCTAAGGAAGATTGAAGTCTGACAAAAAAATGGGGCCAGTAAAACCTTTAAGAACAAACTGAGACCTGGTGTAAGCCAAGAAATATTGACTAAATTGTGATGAAATCATGCTTGATCAGGCTGTACTTGAATTTAGCTGTTATCCCTTTCTAAAATATATGTTATAGCTTTCTTTATAATTTATTTTTCAATGGGCAGGGCTTACAGACTTTGAAAAGGCATCTTGCTGGTCTTGAATTGACTCTATTTCTACCTTTCTATTTCCTCTAGTGGAATGGAGAGCCCAGTATGACCTGGTTTTGACAAATTATTTCTTTCCTTTTTTTTTTACATAATTGTCTTTCAAGAATAAAATTCACTTGATTTTTTTCACAGTTTCTGCAGGTTATGAGAGTATTCATTTGATGGACTCTCAAGTGGATAGGTGTTTGTACTGCAGTCTTCTGAGGTGTGCTGTTACCTTTTCATAAATTCAAAAGTTCTAATGAGTAAATACCTTTCTAGGTGCCAGTGGCTGAGACTATTTTGTAAACAAAAGTAAGAAATATAATAAGAAGCTAAAGTTCTGGGAGTGGTTTTTTTTTTGTTGTTGTTGTTTTTTTTTTGTTGTTGTTTTTTTGGTGGGGCTGGTTTTTTTGAATTTTTTTTTTTTTCCAATGCTAAACTCTTTTCCAAGGCTAGGATATGTTCTGTGTATGAGGACCTGTTTCAACATTTATCCCAAGCAAACCACTGTGCTATTCCAAACATGATATATTTCACTTTAGTACTGCTGACTTCAGCTTACTAATTGCCTGACAGCATTTTCTTTGTTAAGCTTTAACTGTGATCATCACACTTTTGTTGTACTGACAGTGGAAATATTCAGTAACAGACGACCTAAATACATCATAAGCACAACTGTACTAATCTTTCATAATGGGTGTGCTTTTGGAATTATATGGAACACGTGCATATAATCATTGTCAGGAGCTACATGCATTCAAGTCACTGAAAGCTTTATCTGACAAAGCATTCTGATGCTCAATGCACATGACTTACAAAAAAACCCCCAAAACATAAAAACGAAAAAAGCAAACAAAACAAAACAAAAAAAATGAAACAAAAACAAACCAACAAACAAAAAAAACCCCAAACAAACAAATTAAAACCCAGACCCATAAAGACGTAGTTTTTATTTTATAGCCAATTGTAGCTGCTTATTACATCAGAATCAGCAGGACAGACCTATCATCACCTGCATATGGTCTGGATCAAACTAGTCAATTCCTTTTGTGATGATATGAGCCCACAGAAATCCACAGGCCCTCTTTCTGCTGAATTGACTAATGTTTCTTGTTTTTTAGAAAAAAGACAAACTGCATACATCATGTATGCTTGGAGAGATAGTGTCCGGAGAGATCTAATTTTGCACAGAGAAGAGTTCTGTAGCTTTGGCTGAACAAAGACTGATTTGCTGCTGCTATCACTTTCTGGTTGTTTGAAAGGGAAGGTTCAGTTTCCTGGCGTGTAAGCAAAGGTGTGGGAACTCAAAGGCCTGTGCTACGTGTCTGCTTCCACACCAGCTTATTTGAGCTCTCTTTGCAAGTTTTTGTTCCTTCATGTTCTACTCTCAGCTAATAAAATTTCATTTGTGAGAGCTGCGATCAGCTCTATACATCAGTGAGGAAACCTACATTATGAATCATGGTGTAGTATAGAATTTTTGTGGTCCCTTAGCAGCTGTAGCAGCCCAGAGCAGTGCAGACTCTAGTCCACGCTCCCTCAGCTCCTCAACAAACTCCTCTGAGACAGGGAAAGGCATCTCTGTGACTCCCTGCACTCAGCAGCTTTAGTCTTTCACCAAAGGACCTGGATTTGTCAGAAGAGGATCTAAAAACTTCAACTATTTTAATATGTATTAATTTATTTTCTTGACAGTAATATTGTGCTAGCAGTCTTTCAAGTCTGAAGGTGAATAAGCAATGCTGGTTACATGTCAGAGCAGTTAAAATGCTCTGGCATTTGTCATGTTCAGACACACAGAAAGGGATTTTCACAGGCACCACTGTGGTTTAGGATTTAGTCACTTTGGAATATCTCATTCAGTTAGCTTAGTGTGTCACCCTTGTCTATTCCTAATGATCTCCTCTATGATGTTTAATGAACTCCCAGAAACGGACATATGCCATGGAAGATCTGCCATCTTTCTCTGTTTACTAAATATTTCCAAAAGGAGCACCTCTGTGCTCACAGACCTACCCTGTACACATGTCAAAATAAAAGGGCTTTGGAAAAGATACTCTTTTCCAAAATACATGAGGAGGAGCTGTTCATGAACACCTCCTTCTGCCTTAGTGGTGTTTTGTTTTTTTTTTAAACTGTAGTTTAGTGCCAATGGAATGGATAGAAATAGTAACTCAATTCTACGGTGACAATTCATCAAGAATCTTTATTTTTATAAGGCCCCAACAACATTTTATGTATAAGATTCAGCGTGGTATGTGATAAAAATGTCTAACATCAGCCAGTGACTTTCATCTAAATGAGTACTGAAGGAACAAAGGAAAAATAAGAAGGTTCATTAAATGCAACTCACATTCAAAACCGAGCAGACTGAAATTAAAAAAAATGGGTGAATTTGCAGTGAGGTTCATACTTTTGCATATATTGGGTCAGAATATTGGGACAATTTGTAAAGTGAAGATTTTTAGAACCATTATAAAAAATGAGAATTACTTGTGCATTATAATGGACACAAAACAAGCAACTGTTGTCTTACCAACAGGTAAGAGTTACCTGTTTTCTGAAAAACTTTAGATACAGTTTTGTGCTGTTGATTTCCCTGTAGGCATCTTATTTGCAGCCAGATTATTAAATGAACCGATTAATGATGTTTCTTTTTCTAAATATTTATGCATGGAGCACTCTAGTTGTGGACATGTGTACACATGTCATGCTGTAGCCTTCTTTGAGAATATTTCTTTTGAAGTCCAGGGGGGTGCACTCCAAATCAGTTCAATTCTGAAATAAAGTAGGTATTGATTTGAAAAATCACAATATTCAAGGCAGATAGACCAATCAGAGACAGGTTGAGATTTTTAAATTTATGTTATGTTTCTAGCTGATTATTATTATTTTGTTTTATTTCATATAAACAATAATTTAATATTAATTTATTTCCGACTGCAAGAAAAACTAGAAATTATTAGCCTTGTAAGTAGTATCATTGACTTTAATTCTGCTGTTTATGGGCAGAAAAGACACAGGTGTCAATGCAAAATTAACACCAAATACATGGAGAAAAAAGAAGAATCTCCAAAATTATATTAATGCAGGGGAAAAGAATAGTGATTTACCTTTGAAATATTTGTTATCAAGTGATATTTCTGACTCCATTAATTTAAACACTAATATATATTTTTACTGTTCATAGTTTACAGTTAATACTTTTTTTTAGTTGATATTCAAAGGAAAATCTTCTTGCCTTTTTCATGTGCCCTGGTCTTTTTATAAGGACATGAATAATGAATTAATTTTAAAAATAGGAGCAGCAGTAAAATTTTAAAGTTTACAGCAAAGCGACTTCACACAGAAATGGAAATTTGCAGTGATTTTTGTGCAATACATCATTATGGCATTGGTCCTCTTGCCAAGCTTACAGAGCATATTTCAGTCTGTGTGACTTTGAAGTATGTGTTCTCTTAAGGCTTAACAATGTCAAGCTTCATAACACAAGAGCTAGTTTGCTTACTTCCTACTTTAAATTGCTCATAATTTGAGACATGCAAACATTTCCACTTTATAAAGCAAAGCTACTAAACATATTATTGCTCCAACCTGCAAGTTTTATAGCCTCTGTATATTTAGAAAGCTGTGCTTTATTAAAATAAACTGTAAAGAGGCTTAACTCATTATGGAATCTGCGAGTGTCTAAAATGAAATATCTTCCATTTATTATAGGGATTTAGGAAAGTTTGAAAAAAGACTATAATACTGTTGTTGTAGAAACAGGATGTTAACAATTTTTTAGGCCTCTGAGGTTTGTAGCTGGAAGTACAATTCTTCATAGGATAGGTCTGTCTGCAGTCAGCCTGAAAAAATCACAATTTTGCTCTGAGCAGCCTTCAAAGCTTGAAAATGGGTCATTACCCTGAGTTTGAGCAGAAATTCTTTCAAAGACTTCAACAAAGTAGGTTTAGGTAGCATAACATAATTTTAGATTTAAATAGATAGAGTACTCACTTTTGCATAATTTTGTCTCCCTGATGAATCCATCCTGGAAGCCATAAATGCAATGTGGAACTCTTGACTCCACAAAATTTTGCAACTTTTGCAAACACATATTTGGATGAAAATGTAAGGAGATTCTAGTTCTGTCTTTATTCAGAGAAATGGTACTTTAACTTTTGATTTTTTGGCATTCATATTTTGCTATAATAATTTTTTTTTATTCATTTTTGGGCCCAGGACCACTGGTTAGAGATAATAGTTCCAAAGAGAAAAATGTTTTTTGTTTTCACAAGGCTAATTCATTATCTGTGTGTTGTCCCGTTGGGTGTTGGCTTTTACCATCTGAATATGTAATGTACTCTTTATGTCAAGCACATTTTTCAGGGCTGTTCCTATGCTGAACAAAAACTATCATTGCTGAATTTTGATAGCTCTTGTTCTTGTAGGAGCATCTCAGAACAATTTTTTCTTTGACTTCACTACAGGAAGTTCGACTTGTCCAACCAGAAAATTTCCTTCAGGAACAAAACAGAGCTCATGTCTTCTGGTTTGCCAAGTCCTTAAAATTATTGAGCCTACCAGGAATGATAGACCTTACAGAGGTGTAAGGAGTTTTCCCAGCAGAGGTGTCTTCTCTCTTCAGCCTTCCATTACAGCTGCTTGGTGGCACAGAAGCAAGAACACCTATGGGATTCTGAGGCTGGGAGGGGACTGTGCATATATGCATTATTTTGTTTAGACAGACATATTTTTGTGCTAACCAGAGTTAAAAAAAAAAAAAAAAAAAAAAA
>VXBB01014849.1:31730-77734 GCA_013399915.1 Illadopsis cleaveri
AAAGGCTGGCTTTTAGACTTACTGCAAAATGCCTGGTTGTTTCAAATACTGTATGTCCCAGCAGATATAAAGAGTAAATCCAGCGTGCTGACACAGCTGAAGCTCTAAACAAGGGGTGGGGTTAGAAGAGACCTGCTGTGCTCTGGTGTATCTGTGGCAGCTGGACTTCCCTAGACTGCCTGTGAGGAGATGGAGAGTCTCCTGCAAGTAAAGCTGTGACCAGATTCAAAGCTGCTGCACACTCACACAAAAGATTTAAATCTATGTGGATGGTGTGTAAAGGGACATAAGCAGCAGCCTGGAAATAAAGCAAGGCCTAAATGAAGGGAAGAAATTTTGTTTTAAATGAGATTGCATAAGGGTGATAATTTTAGAGGCTGGAAGGACATGGAAAGTTCTTCCTTTGCTGCTTGCTGCATAATCAAATATATGTGAGAAAAAGGGAAAGTATTAGATATGTTGCAACGGAGTACTTGAAATATGTAGCTGATACTTAGTTTTGATTCTATTAACCTTTTAATTACATAGGTCATGTAAATTGGCCAGAAAGGCCAATCACATATCAAGAAAGCTGGATAAAATATATCCACAAAAATATTTGAAGTCATGTTTACTACTGTGAAATACATAGACTTCCATTAGTTTCTTAGCTGGTTTTTTTTTTATTAAAATGGATATTTTCTTTTTTCTTTACAGCCTCTTTCCTTATGAATGTTGAACNGACTTCCATTAGTTTCTTAGCTGTTTTTTTTTTTTTAATTAAAATGGATATTTTCTATTTTCTTGTCAACCTCTTTCCTTATGAATGTTGAACAAATCTCAGTGAATTAATTATCCTGAAAATAAGAAAGCTGCAAGTGTCAGCAGGTGTCAGTTTCTAGTGGGCATAAAACAACATTCATCTGTCCCACTACCAGTATTGACTTACATGGTTGTTACAGGTATGTTTTAAACCACTCTTAACTGCCACTTTTAGGGCAGTTTTAGAAGGAAACTTCATCTCCACAACTGTGTTTGCAATTGCTTTTTCATGACTAAGAGCTGGAAGACAGGAAACTTCTTTGGATTCTCTCAGATTAAGGAAGGTTTTGAGCATGTGATCATTAACCTATTGTATAAAAATTGAGATGTCTCCCTCTCTGATCACACCTTTCTACAGCAGATATTCACTGGACAAGGTCTGATGACCCCTGCCAGCCTGCTGTGCTTTGGAAGCCTTGGCTCTTAGGGAATGTAAGGCAGATCTCTTGTTGATCAGGTCATTTTTAGCTGCTCAGTAACCTCAAGGTACTTCCTTCTGCTGGTGAGAAGGCTGTTTCATCAAGTGTAAAACAGACTATTAAGCACTCAGTAAACATTATTAAGGAACTTGTAACCAATTATAGACTTCTAGCAACTGTGAGGTCAGGGAGGAGTTTGAAGGATTCCTTCACTGGTTGTAGAAGCCCAAAGAAGTCCTCTTAATCTCCTGTTAGATGCTGAAGTTCTTTCACAGATTTGAACATTAGCTTCTCAAGTATATGGAGCTTAGGTGCTTAAAAAGAATCATCTGTAGATTATATTTTGTATATCCTTGAACATTCCCTTGTTCAGTTACCCACCAGAATGATTTTTAAACCACCACTTTGTTATGCTTTGAAGTGGCGGCAATGGAGCTAAGAGGCATAATTAAGGAGTTATTCCAACTGTAACATACATGCAGTATTTCTTTGTTTTGTACTTGTTGCTCTTTGATGGCTGTTTTAATGAATGGCATATGCTAAGCAGTTAATTCTGTACCACTTTACACCCTTAGTCATAAATTAGCTGAAGTTCTGTCTGGCTTCTCAAACACTTATTACAGTTTCCCCACTATTTTCCTTATAACACACAGTGGGGTGCATAACCTGATTCAAGGGCTAAGTTTTGCAAGAATAATTAAATAAAATAACTTCTGTTATTTAAAGAGGAGCTTGTACTTTCAGTGAGTATCTGCCACACAACCCAGAGCCCAGCTGCAGCACTCTGCAAAGTCTGAATAACACTGGCTCTGAAACAGGGCAGTTTTCTCTACCTTTACCCCATGTGTCTCTGTAATTGGGAAGGAATTGATTGTGGCCCTGCAGGGATTGCAGTTCCTCATTCTGTCTGGAAAAGACAACCTGGTTAGAGTGGTACTGGTGTAGGAAGTGGTAAAAGCATTCTTGGAGACAAGGAGCACCTAAGAGAGTTTATCCTGTGGTGTGAGCAGTTCTGGAAAGTTGTTATAAACCTTCTTTAGAATAAAAAAAAAACTTAGTTCATGGTGCTAAGGGAGTTTGGGGCAATAGAAGACAGAGTAGTGACCACTGCTAGTCTTAGGTGTAAAAACTAACCAGCATTTTCTGTCCCTGCAGCCCCCATAGTGTCACCTTCAACTCCAGATCCTTACCTGTAGCCATCTCCTTTGCTTTTCCTGTCTCTGGCCAGCCACTGGTTAATACAGCACTTATGAGATTAATTCTCCCTCCAACAGCTGTATTGCCAAATTAGGGAGGACTCAATGTGCATTTTTGATGTGCAAGAAATGATGTGTTCCTGATGTTTTCTAATACACCTGAATGTGGTATCCCTGCTTTGACTGGATGGGTTTGTTTGTTCAGCTCCTCTTGTTTAACCATTAGTTTTCTGTTTATTTGCATGGCCTTTTCAATTTTCACATACATTTAAGCTTTTGCAGCTCTGGTCATGAAGGGGTCAGAGAGGTGATTACAAGTTGTAAGATGACCTTACCAGTAACTCTTTAAGCATAAGCAATGTTCTGAAATTGCCTAAGGCAAAAACTGCCAATTCAGAGCTGATTGTAATGAATCAGGTTCTTCTATACAAAATAATGTGATCAATTTCTCATTTCACTGAATAAATAAGCTGGAAGATAGGGAACTGTCTATGACCTGCTGTTAACCTTTTCCCTCATTATTCATATCAAACCTATGACATGCATGTAAGAAATCTCTGGTTCAATTTTAGCTAATTATTTGTTAGAAGTGAGGGCTCTGTGAAGTGTTACTGATTGTACAAGTACCCAGGGACCTTATGACATCTGATGAAAAAAATGCCAAAGCAGCACTCAGGCCTGTATGGTTTTTGCCTGGCTGTCATTATAACTAGAAATGCTCTAATTCTAGGCAGGAAAACCTGTGTGTCTGTCAGGGCTGCTTCTCTCAGGTACAAGATACTCTTAAAATTCATTATTGTTCAATTATTGTTGCAATAAGGGCATCAGAGAAAAAAAATGAGGGGTATGCATTGGAATTTGTGCATATAGTTTGTCAACACTTTGCAATTTAATGCCTGAAGTGCTTTGTCTGTAAAAATTAATTTTTGTTAATTAGCTGTGTTTAATTTATTGGCTGGCTGGGATAAAACAAAAAACTTTGCTAGCATGTGCTGAATACAATTGATTTCACACGATCTTTATGGTGTAACTTCTTGCTATCTTTTAAAGGTACCTTGATTTGCACTGCAACGCAATGTTTTCTAAAATGCAGAACAGATTTAGAAATATAGGGATTTGTATAGAAATTTAGAGGTTGGTAGCACAGATACTGTGCTCCCCATAGGCACAGGGTTTTCAGAACCGGCACTGATGTCACCAGTCTGTCCACAGGAATTCTGCACCATAATTCATGCACTAGCTAGAATTTTTTGTCACAATATTCCTAAGAAATTCCTGACATCCATCTTGAAGGTGGGAAAGAGAAACCTGGTGATTTTAATATCTTTCTGCAATTTACATTAGAGACATGCGAGTGCTGGGAGCGTTCTAACTTTAAAATGTAAAAGCATCATCTCCCTACCCCAATGAGAGAAATACACTTCAGGGACTGAAAAATGTTCATGAAATAACCTTCAAGCTGTATTGCTTCTGCCTAAAGAAGTCCCTGGAGACTGCATCTTCCCAAGAAGTACATAATGGTAAGAAGGAAATCAGCAAGGAGGTGTAGAGGACAGAAAGTCTGAATAAAAAACAGGACTGATCTTTTTGACTATAGGACTGTTGTATAATCAAAAAAAGTACTTTGTTTTTAAAGGACAGAAAAAGAATTGATTCTGAATCAATGTATTAAGATCTCGCAGGAAAAAAAAAAGTTTTCTAATGCCACACATAAAACATCCCTCCTTACTGATGGAATAGACACCAGGAAAATAGAATTTAAAATAGGGTGATAAAACATGAACTCTTTCATCAATAATTCACAAATTTTTGTCTTTCTAGAAATTCAGCTTATATTATAAAATGTGATTCTATGTGATGCAAGTTTATATAATTTCCAGTATCTGTAGCTTGTCAAAGTCAGTCTCTCAGGGCAGCAGATGCAAACTTCTGAGTTTTGGGGACTGAGAGTAGTGCTGAACATTGTCCACAGAAAGCTCTTTGGAGTCTTACATTTATGAATTTATGTAGGTTTATTATTAAACACGGCTCATTATGTTAGCTGTTGTGGTATGAGGCAGAATAAAGTCAGAAAGAAGTGAACCCTCTTAAGTAAGCTGGGTGCGGCTACTGTGTGTATTTTCAGAAGAAACTGGCAGCAATGGTATCAGGAAACTAAAAGTAACATCACAGATGATGCCTCTGATGCCTGGAATGACACTGTGTTTGATTCCAGCTTTCTCTGATTTTGCACAGGTATAAATAAGGCCTCAAGCTCAGAGGCAGGGGAGGTTCAGGCCAATGAAGTTATAGTCTTGAAGGAATTTTTGCAGCTCAGTGAAGAAGCCCTCAGTACACAGGTTTATCAGAAAAGTGGTGGCAGACTCCTGGCTGCACCCAGTGCCATCAGGCAGTTCAAATGAAGTTAGAGAGAAGACAAATGAAGGCTGCTCTCTTCTCAGCTAAGTTGGTCCATGGTGTTCCTTGACCCTGGGGCTGGTGATTGCTGACTGGAATCTCAATGGCTATTTTCTAGTGACAATTTCAGTGTCTGAGCTCATTAATCAATTTCTATTCGGCAGAATCAGTTTGTGGAAAACTTGCAAAGGTTACTTAATCCAGAGGGAACCTGTACTGTTAGACAGAAGACTTTTCAGCCACAGCACAAAACCAAAACTTTCCAGATCTCTGTCTTGTATCACATTTTCCATGATCGTATCAGTTACTGATAGCAAAGAGCAAATCACCAAAATCATTCATAGTGATGTTAGGAAAACACAACCTCTGCCTGCTTTCCTTTAGAAAAGAAGTCTTTCTGCATCGTAAAATCTGTCACATCTCTTAACCCCATGGCTCCAGCATGAAACAGGAAACAACAGCACTGAAATACTAAAAAATGAAAATGTGAGAGAGTCTTTTCTTTAACTCTGTCCAGTAATATCAGTTCTCCTCCAGTCTGAGAACTGGATTTCAAAGCAATTTATAGAATTCCACAATCTGTTTAAGTCCTTGAAACGTTAATCCTTACAAACACCTGGCATAGGACTTGAGTGACTTAAAGGAATTCCCAGGACTTTGTAGCCTTGCACAAGGGTGCACACGCACTACAGTAGGACACCCAGGAGGGAAAACAGATATAGCAGTGGCTGGTGGAAATAAAAAATGTTTTAGTGTTGAAGAAATTGCTTAATAGTTTCAATATGAAAGAATAAAATACTGCTTTATTTCTTAAATATGGTAAAACTATTTTTAAAGGAAACCTTCAAATATTTGGGTTTAATCTCTGTTGCCCATTGTGTGGGAATGGTTATTAGCTGGCCATGGCAATATCCTGGCAAACTGCCTCCTCAGTGAGGCACAATGCCAGTGTTTGGTGTGATTCAAAAGCTCAGTACAGTTAGTGAAGTCATTTTGTGCTCAATGTTTTGGTTTATTTTTCTCTTTTAGGGTTTTCAACTTTTTATATTTTAATATTTTCTATTTTATTGTTTCCATGTGTTTTTCCCTGTGCTTGTATTGACCTCCTCTTACAAGGGATGATGAACTGCTTTGTGATCTCTCTGGACTGTGGAGTCTGATGGGGTAACTGGACAGTGTCAGAAACAGTGTAGCAACTTTGTGGCCTTCTGATCAGACCAAGAAATGAGGTAAGGTGTGTACCACAGCCAGCTTTTGTAATGCAGTTTAAAAAAAATATACTGTGGCCTTTCAGGACTTGAAGGGGGCATGTAAGAAAGATGGAGGCAAATTTTTTAGCAGGTCCTATTGTGATGGGGAATGATCTTAAACTGAAAGAAGATTAATTTAAATTAGACATAAAGGAGTATTTTTTATGATGCCCCATCCCAGGAAACATTCAAGGTAAGGTTAATAGGACTTTGGGCAACCTGATCTTGTTGAACATGTACCTGCTCATTACAGAGGGGTTGGATTGGATGAGCTTTAAAGGTCCCTTCCAACCTAAACAATTTTAAGACCCTATTGGTCTATAATTTTATTTTGCTTATGGCGAAAAACCCACAATTATTTTTTTCCTTTACCTGAACTTTTCTTGGATTAAAATTTTTCTGGAGCCTGATCAGTTTTTCTGTCATGTTGCTACTTGGCAGATCATTTCCCAGAATCACAGAATCACTGAGGTTGGAAGGGACCTCTGAAGATCACCCAGTCCAACCCCCACCATGGCACGGTCACCTGGACCAGGTTACACATTGTGTCCAGGTGGGTTTGGGATGCCTTCAGAGAGGGATAGTCCCTGCCCTCCCTGGGCAGCTGTTCCAGTGCTCCGCCACCCTCAGTGTAAAGAAGTTCTTCCTCATGTTGAGGTGGAATTTGTTGTGCTTAGTTCAAGCCATTGCTCCTCATTCTGTCACTGGCACCATCCCCTTGGCACCCTTGATATTTGCTCTTAGCAGAGCTGATGTGAGAACTACTGCCAGAAAAGACAAAAAATATGGCTGGATTAAGTCCCAGATTTACTCACTCCACAAGATGGTCAACTTGTGCAGGTGGTGTTTACCTGTTTATCCAAGGATCTGGACTGAGGTCACCTCCATGGAAGGTTGTGAGTCGCAGAGGTTCACACCTGCCACAGGACAGGCCAGGGTCCCCCTAAGTTATTTAGCATGGCATGAAAATGTGGGGAAAGCAGGACTTTTCTATACTAAGCACCAGGGTAACTTGGAGGTGCTTAAACATTGAGACAGCAGTGAGTTTACAGAGAAGTCCAGGCACAAAAATGGAAGCCTGGCTATGAACTACACAGAGAAGAATCTTCTATGGAATTAATAAACACTTATAGGACATGGTTGTGTGATTTCGATAAACATCTTCTGTCAGCTATTTTCTTTTTCTTTTTTTTTTTTTTTTTTACATCTTACTCAGGTAGTTGTTCAGTCATGTGTGTTTTTCATAGAAAATAATTCTTTGTTTTGTGAATTTTTCAAGTGTGTTAATTAGTGGTAATCTTAAAGTCACAAAGGTACTCCTTTTTACATCATTTCCATCTGTACATTCAGTTTCTATGATGGATTTTGTAAGTATTAATAGCAATGAGCTGAGGCAGAAGTTGGTGTATTAGCGTCTAGAAAGATTTATTTTTCATGGCAAAGTTTTACAAGGAGGACTATTCTGTAACTCTCTGCACAGATACGCGTGGATGAGTGGATTGCAAGTGTTACTTCCACAATTGGTTCTGGAGGCATTAGCTAGCAGGGTGTTTGTGCCCCTTTCCCACACATGTTAGCAATGATCTCGTTGCAGCAGCATTGCTGGAGATACTGAAATGAGCTGACTTTGGGAGTGTTTCCTGAGTTTAAATTCCTTGACTGTAAAGCAATATCCTAACAGTTATATGCTACTCAATGACAGAGGGAAAAGGGGAAAAGTAATTGAGAGATGCATGATGATTCTGATTTTTTGCCACTGTCTTGATAAGCTGCAACCACATTCCATGGCTCTGCTGTCTCTGCTGTCTTTTCAGAAAGATCCTGATTCTGATGTTTATGCAATTTCCTGTTAGTGGTAACAATTCTGTTTTCCTGCATCTACTTCTTACCCTGTTTTCAGCAAAGAAGTGTTGATGCAGAGGGTGGCACAAATAGAACTTCACCTGTCCTATCTTTACCATAATTTGGCTGTAAGCATGCAGGTCGTTATTGGGTAGTCGATTGGTAATTGTTGAAATTAAAATTCCATCCAAGGTCCCTGTGGTCAGTTTAAAGCAGTCTAACACTCTTCAATATAGCTAAGAGCAGCTTCTGCTGGCTGCTGCTCAGGAGAATCAAGGCCTCAGATTCCCTCTGGCTCTCCCCATGCCTGAAAATACAAGTCCCACCACAATTCTTTGTAATAGACACAAGGCGTACCAGATGCCGACTGGGAATTGGCTTCTAATGGTTGGTATTGCTTGTGTGAAGCAAGCATGTTGTGCTGAATATAGAAGTGCTGTAAGAGCATCACCAGCAACACTGAACTATGTCATTGATGTGAGTATTTAAGCTCTACTTAACTGAGAACATAAGTTCTGGGATTCCATTCCCCTGGATGTAGGTATCACCTTCGTCAGTGGCAATAAATGTTAAATGACAGAAGAAGAATCAAAGAAACCAGACTAAAACCCATCTATTTCTATCAATCTATGTTGAGCTCTGTAGGTGGGAAAACTATTATTACTTTGTTTACCCTAAGAATGCTACTGAGGTGAAGCAGAGCTGATGTTGTGACAACAGGGCTCTTGTGCAAATAGTGTGGGGACTGCATTGACAGCAACATTACCGGGATTTGGCTGTTGAGAGATATATTAAAGTCATGTGTTCCATCAGACATCAGGACCCGTTGAAGACACAACTGTTTTAAAAAGTCATTCTTCAATATCTGCAAGTTTCTGCAAAGAGATTCTTGCCTTTGCTCTAGAAGGAGGGTGCACTGCAGAGCATCCCACTTTACAATGAGTGTGGGGCATTTGCTGAAAATAACATCTATTTCATTTTTAGGCAGCCCACCCCTCTCTAAATGAAAGTAATTCTTTACAAACAGGATTGTACCACGGGACTGAGGGTCAGACAGTATTTGGGAGAGGTAGTTAAAACCTGCCTTTGCAATATAGATTTGGCATAATCGACTCCGTTGCATAAAAATTCTGCAAGCTTTTTGGTCCCAAACCTTGTACTGCAGAGGGATACACAAATGCTTCATTTGTTTCTTATAGACTATCTTAATATGTAAAGTTTTCCAAAGTTTTCCTGTTCAAATCAAAGAACAGAATCTCCTGATTGCATTTCCGTCCTGTGTCTCAGTGCAATCTGGCATAAATAAAAAAACGAGAGAAAAAATTTGACACACGGTATTGGGATGCCAGGCAAAGCTCTGGAGGGCAGAACAAAAGAGGAGAAAGCCCAGGCATTCCAGCCATGGGAACATCTGTACAAAAGCACAGCAGCAAAGACGTGCCAGGTGGTTTTGTGGCCCCTGAGAGAGTTCTGGTGCTGGACACGTGGGTTTGGAGCATGCTGGCGAATCTGGGGAATCCTCGTCAGATTACATCCAACAAGGCTGCTCTGTTCCACCTCTGGTGTCACTGAGGGCTGACCTGCACTGCAAATCAAGGTTATAAGAAAGAATAAAGTTTATTTATAGTTCTCTAAATGTGCATGCAAATGCAGTTTCTGCTTTACATATAAGGTAATAGCATTATGTGTACATCGATGGTCCGTGTTTGAGTGCTAGTCTTCTGAAAATGCACGTTTTGCATGTGTGTTCCTGGCCCTTCAGGCCATGTTTAGTATCAAACTCTATACTTCTACTTGTCTCACTCATCTTTGATAAGAAGACCTCATGTCTGAAATGCATTATTTGAGAGCACAGTTTTTATTTGAATTCTGAAAGTATAATTTGCCCCTGGTACTCCTGTACACAGCGAGTTAAAGTCATACTCCTGACTGTAATCCTGTCTCACAAGATTCACAGGCAAGAGCCTGTATACATTTCATATAAAAAGTACACAATTGTCATCTTGATCGTTCCATTTACTATAGTGGTTTTTTTGGTCTCACTGTACCCTTTAGTTGGAAGAGGTGGTAGTTTTATGAAGTATTTCCTGGACTTGCCTGGGGCACAGCCAGAGGCCCTAGAAGACATTAATTAAAATAGCAGATTCTATTCCCTATGAGACAAATAATGTGTCTAGGTTGACAAAATGGCACGTATAGCCTGGTTCCTAAACAGGACTTTGGACAAGTGAGAGCAGTAATTTGCAAATTTGGAATTGATCTCTGAAATATGACCCAAGAGTAGAAAATCTCAGTATAGAAGTTCTGGATATACTGTGTGTCGTGAGTAGAACTAGTTCAGAGCAACACTTTATTCACCATAACTGGTTTTGGTGGACTAAATATTTGAAAATTCACCTTGACTTCAATATTGGGATGCCATGCAAAGCTTTAGAAGGCTGAGCCAGAAAAAAAAATCCGAAAGTACAACTGAATGGTTTTGTAACTTCAGGTTCTGAAATAATGAACATCATATTTTTCATTCATGCCTACCTTATCCTCATTCTTATTTTCAGTGTTCTTCCCATCTATCATCTCCCCATAAATCTTTTTTAAAAATTCCATCAGAAAAACAAAGTATTCTAGGTGGTAAAATAAAACACAATCTCACGCACAAAGTGCCTCCTTTCTCCCCACACTACTGAAATATTTTTACCAGATGTGCTTGGATGAAGGGGCAAACAGAGTAGATGTTGATCACATGGTCACAGCTGCAAACACAGTAGATGCTGGTCACATGGTCACAACTGGAATTAACTTAAATATTTTTTTTCAGTTGGTATTACCAGATTGTTTTATTTTCCCCCAGCAACAAAATGGTATTGTAGATGACATCTGTCTTTCCAGCTGTTCCCTGGGCTCGGAGAACCACTCTTCTCTCTCAGAAGTTTGCCAATCATCCTCTTAAAACTGAGAAGCCAGAAAAGTATAGAAGCAAACTGATGTGGGAATAGATGTAAAACTAATCCAAAAAGGGTCACTTGATGCTACATTTCCAAGTATTCCTTTAGTTTCTTCATATTGAAATAAATCCCAAGGGTATTTCACAGATTTCACAATTTGGTTATAAAATAAAAGAAAGTTAAATTGCTTTGATAGAACAGTAGAACCATTTGTCAAACCCCTGTGAATGCTTCTTCTGCACACTGCCTGCCGGTTGATCTGTAGTAATATAACTTTCTCAATAGCTCAATGATCAGCAAAAGCAGCCATTAAGAGTATCTGAAACATTCCTAATTTGCACTCCTTTTTTGCACTTCACCACACCACAGTAACCTATGCTGCAGGAATCTTATGTAGTATCTGAACTTGAAGGCTCCATATTTGGCAACTTTCCCTTTCACACAAGATTNAGGAATCTTATGTAATGTCTGAACTTGAACAAGTGAAGGCTCCATATTTGACAACTTTCCCTTTCACACAAGATTCCTTTGTGATCCTGTTGGGTGTCCTTTTTATCATCTTGTGTCTGCTGTCACAAGGTTGGGCACCTGCACTTTAGAAACAAAGACCTGTACCCTTTCATTAGAAGAAACTGGATTTATTTTGGTGATGAACATCTTTTGTTGGAGAAACATATTCAGTAGGTTCTACAGCACCTGACTGGTATTTAGAAAGGATTGTGAATTTGAAAGGCAATATGTTCTAATCATTTGTGACATGAATTGCCAGCTAGGTAAAATTTCTGCAGTACATCTTGATAATTACAGCAAGAAGCTCTAGATCTTTGCTAAACTGGGATACCCCTTGGATTTTATTCTTAAATGCTTAACAAAATAATGATGTATTCTGAGGTATCGAGGTTTTCAAAATCATTGGAAGTTTGCTTCCTCTGAGCATGGGGAAAGCCTCTCTTCAAATTCCACTGAAGATGCAGATGGTACACACTTTTATGTACACACATTTCAATCTGTCTGTCCATCTGCACAAAATGTATTTCCCAAGGTAGTGCAGAGGATTCCTGTGATTTTTCCTTTAAGAGACATGATCCTTTCACTTCTGCAGCTGTTTATTCCTATGTCCAGTGTGTTCATTTTCCAAATGGGAAAAAGCAAAATATGATTTTTTGCAAACTATTTACTTTAGTACAGCACAAAATATTGTTAATGTTTGGGCCAGTACTTTCAACTGCTGTATTTGAAAAATTAATATTTATCTTGTACGTACTGAATAACATGGATTTTGCACATAAGGCTTTTTTCTCCTTCCTTTTAGGTTGGTTTGATTTTCTGTTGTGGTACTCCTTGAGTTTTGTTGATTGGTTTTATGGTTCTGTTTTGGGTTTTTTCTCTTTTTATTTTTTGATGACCGCTACAAAATGAGAGGCTTCAATTTAACCTGTTTGATTTAAATTAAATTCATATTTGCTGAACAAAGAGAAAGAATAAATTTCAGTTATATGTGGATTTGCATTGTCTGGATTTTCATTACAAGCCAAAATATGGGGCAATTACCAGTTTCTATCTGCAGTTATGTGTGGAAGTCTGCTGGCAAGAGGCAAAAATTAGTTAGTTTGGTAGCTTGATTTGCCTTTGAATTCAGTCATGTCTCAGACAAGCCCCTGATTTTAACTAAAACCCCTCTGTTTGCCCAGCACTTTGCCATATTTATTTTGTAATGATAGTCTCAATAACAGTGCTATGAATAAAAGGAAGTTTAGTGTATTCCCAAGCTGCCTTACTGTCCATGAGCAGTTGGGAGCTTTGTGCAAGCAGATCACTTTCAATGTGACTTTTCAAAGACAAGAATTTCCAGGCAAAGTTGGGGAGGGTGGGAAGGGAAAGCAGTGGCTGCTCCATGGTCTGGAACAGGAGGAGCAGGCAGAACACAGTGCTTTGGTGTCATCATCACTCAGATGAAATGCTGGGTGATTCTCATCTCCACTGAACCAGGGTATCTGTCAAACAAATTTCCTGTTCCAGAACAGGCACAGAGTTCAGCACTTTCCTATGCTGGGCAAACTGTTCCACGCTGAAAATACACCTATCAGATAGCTCTGCTGCTGGAGCACAAGGGACTCAAATGTTGCTTAAACTTGCTAATATATACACTTCTATTTCATTATTTTATTTATTTTATTTTATTTTATTTTATTTTTCCCTTTTAATGACTGCCACTGCTTCTTGTTTCTGACTGCTATCTGGGGTTGCATTTCTGCCTCAGTGTTTTGCTTGCTGTTTTATTTTCAGATGTCATTTTTCCAAGGGTCTGCAATCCTTGCAAAATAAAAGAATATTGATTATTTTTCATTTTGGCAAAATACCAAATAACAATGACGAGATTTATTAAAAGTTGCCTCTAATCCTGGGAAGAAAGCACCTTTTTCTAGAGGTGTTATCACTTTTGTTGCTTTTCTTCTTTTTAATTTTGATGTTATTTTCATTTAACAAAATATGACTGTATTTGCTTCTGTCTCCAACCTTGTAGCTGGCCACCCTCATTTTGGCAAAGCAGAAGTTATGGAAAATGTTCAATTTTGTAGATATTTAACATTCAGTCCCAGAGATATTTAATGCCTATTTTAAAGATTGAAACTTAATTGGAAAAGCAGTAAGATTTGGGACAGGTTCTGCAGCTGCTAATACATTTTCCAGAGTGAATTCCAAAAGTAAATTAACTGAAATAAGAATGTTGACTCAAGGAGTAGGATATTTCTCAACGTGAGTAAGAAGGGTTATCCCACTTTTAGTTACTTTCCATAAATGGTTTCACTGTAATTATAGCATGTGTGAACTTTGAGGCTGGGCTGGATAGGAATATTTATAAAAGCTGACATTTCAATAAATTGACCCAGTTTACAAGTTTCTAAAGGAACAGCAAGAAATATGGAAAAACCACCTGACATGGCAAGCATGTTAAAACAAATCAAACAAGCCCTGATTTGTGAGCCCACGGGCACTCTTATATATTCAATGGAGAGAACAAATCAAATGCTTGTAAATGCTGTTTAAGGGCTTATACACAACTTGACTTGATTAGAAAACTAAATATTTGATTATTTGTGGTTTTGATTTTATGAATGTTGCTTTCCTTTACTTGTGCTCTCAAGATGTTCGACGTCTGGTGAGAAAAATTGTGGATAGTGTTTCCATGTGTGGTGCCCATAGAGTAGATTTGGATCCTCATGCACTGCTTACAGAAATGTCTTCATGCTGCTGTCCCATCAGTGTCTGTGGGAGCCTCTTAATGAAGAATTCAGTAACAAAAATCCAAGATTAGATTTGGCTTGAGAGTTCAATCCAGGTTCTTCCCTTCAGCCAGTATGATGCCATCATCATTTTGGTCCCCTGCTGCTTTTAAACAATGTAGGCTTAAAGCAAACCCAGATTCCAGTGCCATCCTGTCAGTGTGACCACATTCTGAAGGTCCCTGTTAGCATTTTGTTTCGTTCTTGTGCTCTCCCTTTTTTTAATTTCTTTTTCCCATGTTTTAAATTGCACATGGGATTGGTGGTAAGATTGTCAACAAGATTTTTGAGACCCATTTGCTATTGCAAGATGAATGGGTATATTTGAGACACTCAGAGCAATCAGACATGCCAAGCAAATGGCAGAAAATTTATGAGAGTCTAAAAGGGTTGGTGAGACAGACTTCCTGTGCCTTTGGTTGCAGGTCTAGAGCTGTGCCACCATGAGAAAAGCATGTGCATCCTTCTGTTTGTACCTGGGCCTCACTGAGGAGTGGAGAGATCCTTCTCCTACACAGAGTGCACTGTGACTTTCTTGAGCTGTCATGGCTTACAGCTTTACAGTAACAGAGGCTTTGTTCTGGTAATGCAATGTGGGTGGCAAGGCACAGCCAGGAGTGGTCTGAGGCTGTGGCACGGACTTTGACTCTAAAGCTGAGAGAACTATAAAAAAGGCAAAGAAAATGTGTGGTTGTGTAATAGGAGCCTGGTGCTGTGAAAGAGAAAATCCTTGCACAGGAAGAGCAGGACACTGACTCGGGGGTCTTGGTGGCTCTGTCCCTCTGGAGGGGGCAGAGCAGCACAGGGGCACTGCTGAGAAAGGACCTGAGTGTGGGAGAATGAATAGAGAATGTTTCTGCAGGCAACAAGGTTTCAGTCTCTTCCTGGTGTTGATAAAGACAAAAACCCTTGATCCTCTCCTTCCAAGAGAGATCTGGTTTTGTTCTCACTAACTCCAGGTTTTCTGCATAAATTGATGTAACAATCACCATGACTTTGATAGTTTTCTAAGAATGGATGAGCTTTAAGCTTCCATTTGGTGTTGTACACCTCTGTAACATTTAACAGGTCTGAATACCATACAAAGTTAAAATGTTTTGCGTTTGTGCAGGAGATATCCTTGCACAAGAGAAATTAAGATGCAGTTTTGAATATGATTGGTGCAGAACATCACATTGATTTCCTCTAAATCCACTGGCTACTGTGTTCCTCTGGAACAAAATGGCAAAAGAAACCAGTGTAGTAAGTCACACTCTCGGGCAAAAGGCTGCAGCTATTGCTGCATGGATCCTCCAGCCCTGAAATGAGCTTAGGGACACAAAAAGCCATTCATATTACAAATTACCCTTTGCTTTTGAACTGTAAATTATCTTTATTATTAGGCTGGCCATGGTACTGCAATTATTAGGTGCCCTGTGTCTAAAGGTTTGAGCAATTAGAAGTCTAGGGTGACAGTCTCATGATACAGAGAGATAAAATATGTCCAGTCAAGACAAAGAGATGGTCTATATTCGTGTCTTCAGCATGTATCACAGGGAGCCTGGAAGCTGTGCTGCTCTTAAACATTTCAATTAGCCCTGACATGGCCACTGTGAGCCCACAGATTATCTCTGTGTTGCTGTTAAGTTTTTATGAGGCTTTGCCCTCAGATTACCCATTTTCACAGCAATCTATAAATCTGAAACTGCAACATCTGATTAATTCTCCCAGAAGAGAATAGTGAAGATCCAGATTTTTTTCATTAATGAAGTTTGTGCTGTTCTGAGGTCTCATATATTTCAGCCATTGTTTTACAGGGTTTTTTTCCCTCATTCCAATCTCTTTCCTAAGGTACCAAGGGAGGCAGGAGCTTCAAAATCACCCACTTCTTTGACCTAACAAATTAGACTGACTTCTCTTGTAGCACCATTTTGCAAGATGACAGCCATTCTTTACTATTTTCAGAGTGAACAAAGCTGTAGTGTACCAATATTATTTCATTACTAACAATTGCTTGGCATCCCTTTTCTATTGAGTATTGTACAGTCTTCTTTTTATGCATCATATTCCAAATTTAATGTCATGTGGCTTTGCATATTTTTGAGCTTTGAGATCAGATGGACCCAAAAATGTAAAATGAAACTGAGCTGAATCTGCTACATATTTCCTGTTGTCAAGTAGAAACTCTGAGAACCAAATACTCCTTCACTCTTCACATATAGGGAAGCTGAGGCACAGATGTCTGTTTAAAGGTATTCTGGTGGCACACAGAGAAGAAAATTTCCCTCTCAATGTCTGTCTTATCTAGTGGAGAAAGCTGGATGATATTCATGTGGTATTTTCTTCAACAAAGAAATTCTTTCACTGTAGCATTAGGTAAATTAGCTGAATGATAAAAGCGAGATAAGAATCCAGATGTCATGTAGCAATATCCTTTCAAATAACTGGTGAGGCCTTGAAGTAAAGCTTCCAGGGTTCTATAACATAAAGGCCATTAAAAAGGTGTTGGAAGAGCAATGAGATTTGTATGTTGGCCTCTACGAGTCTCATGTAGAGATCAAAAGACACATGGGCTAGATAATGTCAGCCCATAGAAAATATTTTATGAGCATTTTTAAATGCTCTTGCAATGTGGCAATACCATAGCAATGGGGTTTAAATTCCTGTTGCTTGGAATACTGTTGAAGGAATGACACTGTCCTCCAATTAGCCTCTGCTGCCCTTAACCTGGGCCTCCTGCATCCTGAATTACCCAACACAAGAAGCTTAGAGGGGAGAGCAAATAGGTCTGTTCCAGCCATTCTAGACTTGCCATCCTTTGTCCATTGAGTGGATTCTGTATTTGCTTGCCTGGAGTGAGGGCAAGGTGTGCTTTAGTCTTACCCTCTCTGTGGTGTCCTGCCAACAGCATATACAGGAAAGGGCCTGAAGCACAGGGGTGAGCCAGATCAATGACAGAGGTCAAACTGTGGCCCACAGATCATTCATGAGGCCCTAGAGAGGAAGTATTGAAAATCAGAAGTGTTGTCTAGGAATATGCTCTGTGAAATACCTTTTTGGTTCTATATAAATGTTGCAAACCTGTGGCCAAAGGGAATGACTCATCTTCATCTTTCTGTTTGCATACAGTCTGAATCCTTCTGCTTTCATGTTATCCATGTGGATTTCCACTAACATCTATCCTGTGACAACCTGAGATTGTACTCTGCCAGAATGTTAAATACACCTTGAGATGCAAGAGGACTGGAGACGAACACTAGTGCAACTCAAACAGGAAGAAAATCAGATTTACTGCTTTTGTAAGCAGCTTGAAATGCAGACAGGTTTGTGACCATTTTAATAAGCTTTGCTTATACTTCATCAGGAAGAAAAGAGCATACTGAGTTTCAATTATGTAGTCTTTGTAGGGTTCTGGATGTTTTCTTTGCCTTTACCATTCTATGAAACAAGGTAGATGAACATAGGCTTTTCCTCCTTGTGTTTCTTTTTGTTATGTGTTTATATGAAGGATATTTACCATATTACTCTACTCAGCAGCAGCAGAGAGCCTGAAGCAGCCTGCCATAGTTTTCAACCACGTTATGCATATTGGTAGGAATGCCTGTCACCTCACATCTCATACCAAATCTACAACTGCTTCACTTAAATTCAGCCTCCATTTGTTGTTCCTTCATATTCCTTATACATCCTAGAAATCCATGTTAATTAAGCAGAATGTAAATATGGGCATGTGAATGTTCATCTCATGTATCAACTACTCAACAGACATAATGGACATATATTCAGCATACAGAATTTAGAATGTGAAATGTGTATCATTATGTTCTGACACATCAACATTTTCTGCATAACCTGTATTTTCCATATTCCTCAGGCTTCCATAATTATGACCATATACCTGTCTCCTCTCTGCCAAAAAAAGCCCAATTCCTTTATCAGTCTCTTCCTTGTTGGCATTTCCCTCTGCAAATTCTAACAAGTGTTTTGTCTCAAATTGCCTAACAGATTCACATAATTAAGATAAATCACAGGAATTGTTTGCAGTCTATATTTATCTCCAAGTTTGCTGGTGCTGCTTCAGGTGAGAAGATATTCATATATGCCTGAAAGAAAGATTATCCACTTTTCTCCAAACACAGCTTTGGTCTTTAAGATGTGCTCCTCTTTCTTTCAGACTTTGCCTCTCTTTAAGACACCTGAGATTCTTTCCCAAATTGAGGATCATGTCAGACTGCTTTGTACTTGGGCAGTGTTTTATGACCATGATCATCTCAGCTGATAGTGTTATCTCAACTCTAGAAATGTATGCATTGTGAATGATATCATTGTTAGAAAAGTCATCCTTTGATAAAGAGACAAAAAAACCTGCTCAGCTTATTCAGAGGGTGGAAGGGGGATCTGCATCATTAAACTGATTAGAATGCTCCAGAGGGTCCTGGGTTTTGTGAAGGACTTAACATGGCCCTTCTAAAAGAGCTGGTGAGTTCCTCTGTCCCTTCCTCATTTCTGTTTAATTCAACAAATCTTTTTTTTCTTTTCCTCTTTATTTCTTTATCCCTCACAATCCTTTGCTCCTTTCCCCTGCCAGCTGGCTCCCTCAGCTGCTCCATTGATCTCTGAGCCACTCTGGCACTCCTGATATCAGACACAGTGGGAGGCAGAGTAGCTCAGAGATCAGCAGACAGACCATTATAGAAGTGAATCCCAGAGCCCCAGCAAAAAAACCTGAACTTGTTCTTTTGCTCTCTCTCTCCCTGTTAGCAACGTTTTTTGAAATGCTAGATTGGCATTAAAAAGTCTGATGTGTTTAGTAAAAGCAGAAATAGCTACTCTCTGCAGTTGTTTCTGTAGGGTTGGAGCTCTGACTAAGCTGAAGAAGCCACACATATTTCATGAATGAGTCCCAGGTCTGTCAACAGCCTTGGAGAGTCACTCTGTGCGCTTCTGTGCCACATGACTGCAGGACCAGTGTCTGCAACTTGAATTTGAGAGGTACTTAAGGATCAGTATAGGGTAGAGCAGAAAGGTTGTGAGAACAGATTTTGGAGACAGTCGTGATGAATCATATCTCGGTTTTTTCCCATTTTGTTGACTGATTATTGTTTGTGCTGTGTAGAACAAATGGCATGGCAAGAATGTCAGAATGATTTTACATAACTATGTATGCTTTCCACCCCCTAGAACAGGAAAGGAGAGGCTGGCAGAGATAAGCTGCAGCAATTTTAACACATAAGACTGTGTTTGTTTCCAGTGTCATTGATGGTCAGGTACTGCAGGTCCATGTTCAGGCTAAAGATCTGGATGTCAGTAGGTCTTGTTGTGACAGCTCTCAAGAGCAAGCAGCTGAATTTATTTTTAAATTTAGATTGTGGTGCACAGTGCCAGTGGAAGTGTCACCACTGTGACTGTTTATTGAAAGTAGCTCCTGTAACCCTGGCCCTAAGCTTTTCCAGCCTGGCTCCAGTCGCCCTGATCTATCAGTCCATATTCTCTCTCCTCTCCTCCTGTGTCTCCCTGTCCTTCCTCACATGCCTACACCAGGTTGTTGGAGACAACCTGGATAAGCCACTTTATTCAGTAAAGAAATTGAAAGCAGTGAAAGATCACTTGCTATATGACATGCACTGGTTTATACTGTAGATCACAATAGTGTTATTATTCTTTTCACAGGAAGATTTGAGGACGTTTCACAAAGATTATTTGTAACATTACCATTCTATCCAGATGCAGGACCTTACTCAAGTTCACTCAACAGATCAGCGGCAGAATCAGAAATACCTGAGTCATCATCCTTTGCCTCATGCATTAGTCAGAAAACTATGAGCTGAGGAATACCAGGCTTTGGAAATCCAAAATCTGACTGTAGACCAAAAGTTGACGTGTGGCTCCTTTTTCAGTGTGGCCTGAGTTGGGTAGATCTTAAAACACCCATCTAAGTTATCAACATCTCAATATAAGGATTTCACTGGTTTGTTCTCTAAATTAAGCTGTCCCTGGAATGGCAAAAAATGAGTGCCATTAGATTAAACCACTTATTAATAAAGAGCTGTAGGAATGGGGCATGCTAAAAGGGAATGAGAATAGTAGTACACAGTTATAAATGCCCTTAAAAACCATTAATATTGTATAAGTGGTATTGGTAACAGCTTAAGTATATTTCCATGCGTTTATCTTTATATTTACATATTAATTAGTGGATAACTAAGATCTTGTGTTACAGGAATGTCTGTGGTGCTCATGTTTTATTGACAGACTATGGCATCCAGAAAAAGTTGCCAGACATTATGGAAAACTGATTTGCATGGGATTAATAGGACACAGAATTTCTTCTTTTGGCAAAAGTTTTATTATCCACAACCCTGGGAAATTTAAGTGTGAAGGGCCAGAGTAACCCTGCCCCTGCTGTGCCAGAGGCTGCTGCAGGAGCTGTGTCACAAACACTGCAACTATTTATGTAGAAATTTTGAATGAGATTTTTGCAGTTAGAAAGTCTGCCTTTTCTTTAGAATGAATGCTGCAAGCCATACCTGATAATGAATTGCAGACAGAAGGTACAGTGTGGAGTTTTCTGAATTTTGAATAAGATTTCTTATATCTGCTCTTGCACATAATTAGGATTCAAAGTGTTTGGCTAATTAGTATTGGCTTGGGCCTGTCTTAAAACTGGTACTGCTGCACTCAGTACATTCAAGGATTTACTACTGTGACACAAGATATTGGCACAGAAAGTTTGATTCAGTTGCCAGACTGTAGCTGTCTGTAGCCCCTGAAATGTCCTGTGTTGTCTGAAAAATCCATATATGTGCAGGCCATGAGCAGGAACTGGGGAGCTGATGGTGTCCCCAAGGGCATTTGAAATGGGACTGGGTATCTCTGTTAAGGCACCACAATAAAGCTCAGCTTGTCTGAAAGCAGACCACAGGAGTGGCCCAAGAAAAACTTTTAATGGGTTTAATGTCTGGCAAAATTCAGGACAGGGAATCAGGACTTTCCTCTTAGCTGTGCCATCGACTCAGTTGTATCTTTTTCTTCATATGAAAGAAATAGGAATTCCTATCATATTTTCATTTATAGTCTTTGTACAGTGTTTTAAAGATGCAAAATGCATCATAAATATTATATGCAACACAATAATTTATGGCAGTTGAATAGCATAACACTATGAAATTGTCTGATTTTCCACACAAAGCTTGGAATTAACCAGGATAATTCATTGCTGGAGACTCTGTGCTCTACACCAGTTCCAAACCAGTGGTGTGAAAGGGAAACTCTGCTCCTGGCAGTGAAGATGTGAAAGGAGAGTATTGATCTCTGTTATTAAAGAAGGGATGGTGCTTTCAGTCAACACTGGTGTTCAGGCCATATCCAGTTGAGAAAGTTTGGTATTTCTGTGCACCTATTTTCCCCATGGAAGTGCTAATTTCATATCTGGTCAAATGAAAGAAATCAAAAATTATGAGGTGTGATTTAGACATGTTAAAAATTAAGTTTTGTTTTATATGTGTTAGATAATTGTTTCTCTTTCTCCCCTGTGAATGTTTCTGTACACTATTAAATAGTCCCCAAGTTCAAAACTAAAAGGATCCTAATTCTTTGGCTGTATAAAGGGTGCATTTACAATTATCTTGGAAAATTTTGGAAATAAGAAGAAAATTTTTCAGCATCCAAAGAATTAGTAATAACTGTCAAGTTCCACATGTCCTTATCTTTACAGGGCAGAACCAGGATACTCGGTTTGCTTGCTCAAAAGTTGAAGTCCTTTTTGAAAAAACCTTTTTAAAGCAAAAATAATGTGAGGGTTTTTCTTATGAGGATGCAAGAAAGATCATGTGCAATTTGCTCTCAATGAGTTTTGTGGTTTTCCCTCTAACTGCGTCTTAGATCATCTGCTTATTGTAAAAATGCATTGCAAAGTGGAGCTGGCATAATGACGTGTAGGAAAGTAGATCTTAATTAGCTGGAGATATTTTGAGGGCAGCTGATAGTAATTGTCTGGACTGTCCCATCTGGTCACTGAGGTCAGTATCATTTAGCACTATAGGCTGTGTAAATATTTGTGTCTCAAGCTGAGGCAGCCAGATATAACTGGTGGGATTATGCCCCTGACTGATACAGCTATTTTCTAATGGCAAAATCCTTAGAATGGCTAATGTAGCGCAACAAAAGTTATGACCAAGCTTTTCAGATTTATTCCAATTAAAGTTTAGCTCTTTAGATTCAAATACTAATTTGTCGTTAGATGATACTAATTTTATTTGCTTTCCTGGCTGCACTTTATTTTACTCTACCACAGTTCTGTGAGATAAATCAGAAATAAAATACATTTTACACAACCCTCTTATTTCACAGAGGTGAGGAAAATTATTATTTTCTCATGGGTTTTTTTCCTTTTCCTTTTTTCTAGCTACATAAAAGTTACCAGCTACAGGCACATCATGCTGGAACTCGGAAAACAAAATTATATGTTTCCATTTTCATTATAAATTAAACAATCTAGAAGAATTACATTGGAAGCATATGATTTAAACCACCCATCTCTCATCACAGAGCTTTGGATTACAGGGGTCTTTGGAATCTATTAAAGGAAGGTCAGAACAATGACATCTGAATGATATTTAGCTTGAATGCTTGTGCTTTGTCTATGCCAGACTGCAGCTTTTGGGATCTTTTGGCTGCTGTGAGAAAAGAACCAGGTTTTCCATGGGAGACGAGTGAAATAGGTATTTTCTAGATTACTTTCTCAGAATCTGTTCCAAATATATGTCTAGAGCTGCAGGTTGATCCTTTGGACTCTTTTAATGTTGTTTCTGTGTTTCACTGAGATTCTATTTCATCCAAGCACCCGAATCTCAAAATGAAGTGCAGTTAATGTAATGTCAAGGTTGCAATGGAAGTTTCTTCAGAAGGTAGTTTTACTTAAATAAATCACATCTACATGTAAGCAGCATTTGCAGGCTCCTTGTTTTTCTTGAATTCATCTGTTGTTGGTTTTAAAAAAACAAACCCGGAATGGGATCCTACAATTTACCCTAATCTCTGATCTCAGCAAGAAACTTCAAGGCACCTCCACATGAGGATTTCTACTGACGATGGGTGACAGCCTAATGTCTCCACTCTGTTGCTCTGTTGTTAAAACTAGGGATGTAGAAAGTTCTGATCCTCCAAGATATGTACTGAAATTTCCTTAGAACCCTGTACTGTAAAACCAGAGCTATGGAGAGATTTTTTCAAAATGTAATCTAATGCAGATGCTTTTTTGAAGCCTATCCAGTTTGAAACTTTTGACCCCAAATATATCGAGAAGGAGTTAATGTTTTGGAGGGAAATGGAGGTAAAACCTGAGCATAGAGTTGAAAAACCTTCAACCAAATCTATTTTAATTTTTCTTAAACTATAAAAGTAGGAATTTTCCATAGATGAACACAAATTATGCTCTGTGAACCAGAGAAAGTAAATTGTCTAAGGTACAATTCAGAAATCCCTACATACATTTCTTTGAACTTTAAAACCACCAAAAATAAACAAAAAAAATTTCTTCAACATTAATTATACAATGAAAGGAAGAATGATTTAGAAAGTATAATCTCCTCAAACCAGTAGGATATTAAAATGAAAAAAAAGTTAGGAGGTTTATCGTATACACAGTAACTGTTCTGTGTAAGAGTCCCATTCTGAAACCATAACAAATAAATGAATAAGCATGAAGAGGTGATTGATTTTGAGGGAGCTTTGGTTTTTTGTTTGTCATTATTCTCCTTTTAGTGTCATAAGTTATTATTCCCTTTTTAATGGAAATACGGGGTATTTTCTATTGCCTGGAATGTAGGATATATACAAAAAGGGCACTTTAAATCCAAGTGTTATGCTTTGGCTACCTATGAGAACAAGTGACATCTCAAACATGATGGTGATCTTCACTCAGCTTTCAGAGTGTGTTCTGGCTTCCAAATTACTCAGCTGCAAAACGTGAGTGCTCTGGAGGCACGGGGCTGATGGTTTGGTTTACAGTCTTTTAGTTTATTTAGCAAACTGAAATAACAGTTGCTTTGTAGTCAACTTTGCGGAACAGATAAACAATAGTGACAATTTCATATGATGTATACAGACAGAAGAGGTTATCTGCACCCCCTGAGTGATGGAGCTTGTCATATTCCCTTCTCCAGTAATGCACAAGGTTAGAAATCAATGTCTTAATCACGGGCAGCTCTGGGCAGTTCAGATATATCACACACAAACAGGCTTCTAATTACATTTAAGAAATACATATCATACATATATAAACTGACATAAATATCAGAGTGGTGTTGCTAGCTGTCAGAGTGGATAAGTATAATTCCCTGGGTGGCCCTTGGCAGGTTCAATACCTGCTGCGGAGGTGCTGTGAGCAGCATTATACGGCTGATTGAGTTATGACAGCTCCAACCCAACAGGGGAGCCGGGCAGGAAGGAATAGCCCGGGCTGCAGACAAATGATGATAAAGTGATCACTTTAAAGAACAATCTCCATAATATTTCATGCTCACTGCACGGTGTAAAGGCAGCCTTGACTGCGGGGCTAACTGCTCTATCAATTGATTTGATTCACTGCTGCAGCTACTCCCAGTCATAATATTTCAAATAAATGGTACCGTGGATAGAAATAATATCTGCATCAATATTAACCCTGAAAGGACTAATGGACACAAGCTATAATTTCCTGGACACCCTAATAATGCATTTTGACTGGGCTTGGCATAGAATGATTTTTCTTTCTTTTTTTTACCCCTCCTTTTTTTTTTTTTTTTTTAATAAAAACAGTGTATTGTTTACTTAAACTTTCCTTTTATGGCCATAAAAGAAGCAGCTTTGCAGCTCAGGCTCCATTTCTAGTCTCAAGTTTAATTTTAAAGGAAATTCTGCTAAATGTTATTTTAAAGTGCTTATATCTGAATATATTTTATCAAAATTACATTAAATATGTAAATGAGAGAAAAGACATTTTTTGGATGTGTGTATTATATATAATTTATCTGTGCATGTGTGTAGACACAGATGTAATAGTGCTCAAATTATTTACTAAGTTATATTTAAAACAAACAGAAAGGAATTTTAAATTAATTATAAATGAGAATGAAGTCAATAAAGTATTTTCTGGAAACATAAGGAACCAGTAAAGTCTAATGATTATACAGGATGTTAGGAACCTTTTTTTTCCTTTAGAAATAATAATAAGTACGGTATGAGACAAGCTTTACATATAAGAAGTACAAGTGAATTTATGGGTTCATAATCCTAAATCAAACCTGATTTCTATTTTCCATGCAGTTTTTCACATACTCTGTAACATAATGGATGTTTATTCTGTCCTTTCATTCATAACACCCTGTTGACATTTAAGTCCCTTTTAAAGATCTTCTGTGCTTATTATGAATCAAGTTGACAAGTATAAATTGTATAATTTTATTATTGTTGTTCTTTTTCCACAACTACTGCCTAGCTGACTATCATTGGATTGTACATTTTAAGCCATTTCCAAATATTAAGAAACTGTTTGAAGAAATACTATCAATGCATGCTAACAAGAAGTAGACTGAATGTGCTCTTTCTCTGATTATTAGTTTGTATCTGCTTAAGGATTGTCTTTATCAGATTCAGTGGTTTTTCTTATTTGTCCCTTAAACATTTACTATAAATCAGAGCAGGAGATACTTAGGTTTGAATCTCATGAGGCTTGTTTAAATTTAAAGCTTAAACAGAGAGAGGTATTTTATGAACAGTCCTTAGTGAATGCTCCAACTGCAACACTTCACCAACCTCTGAAGTGGTCTTAAAAAGGCTTCAAAGGACTTCAATTTATAGTTTTCCAGAAGATCTGGGGAATATTTGTATTTCTTAGGAGGTAGAATAAAACCTGAGAGTTACAAGTGGGTTTGGAAGGTTGGCTTGAATCTAAAATTGAAATTGAAAATTATGGAAGATTAGCATTGGCGTAACTCCACTATTCCCACCAGTCTAATAGGCCACAAAAGCAGTGTTTTCCTCCATCCTAGATCTGACTAATCAAGCAAGCTCATCATGTTTGTTGCTTGATATTTGATCAATACAATTTTTACCAGAAATGCAAGCACATCACTTTCATCATGTATTTCTTTTTAGTTCTGATTTTTTTTTTTTTTTTTTTTTTTTTTTTTTTTTTTTTTTTTTTTTTTTTTTTTTTTGGAGCCTATGCCAACAGTACAGGTCACTGTTATGTTATTACTACTCAAAATCTTGCTGGAGTTCATGTTTCTACAAGAAAAATTGAAACTGCCTCTTTGTCTTTGCTGTTTACTTTCTCTCTCCTTACAGAAAAACTTTCTTCCTCCTTGCACGCACTGCATGAGAGTTGTTTTGTTTCTCCATTTCAGTCCATTTCTTACAACTTCATCCTTGTCTGGTGTCCTTTTGATACTCATCATATAATAGAATCATGGAATGGTTTAGATTGGAAGGGACCTTGAAGATCATCTGGTTCCAACACCCTGCCATGGGCAGGGACACTTTGCACCAGACCAGGCTGTTCCAAGCCCCAAACACTTCCAGGGATGGGGCAGCCCCAGCTTCTCTGTGCAATCTGTGCCAGGGCTGAAGCACCCTCACAGTAAAGAATTTTTTCCCAATATCTAACCAAAATCTCCTCTCTTTCAATTTGAATGCATTCCTCCTGGTCCTGTCACTAAATGCTCTTGCAAATTATTTTGCCATATCTGTCCTGTAAGTTCATTTCAGGTACTGGAGGGCTGCAATTAAGTCACCTCAAAGCCTTCTCTATTCTAGGCAGAATAATCCCAATTATTTCAGCCTTTCCTCGTAGGAGAAGTGCTCCATCCCTCTGATTAACTTGGTGACCCTCTGGATCCTAATATTTGTCATTATTTGGACCATATCTTTCCAATATAACTCTATAACTGTGTGACCCTTCATCATACAGACACAATTTAACTGTGACAAAAAATAGTTCTGGACTATTTTCCAGAACTTTTACTCATTGCTTTTGCTCTGTCTCTGCTCTGTATCTCCTGAATTACTTTCTGATGATGTTCTGTAAATAAGTTTCAGATTTTACCATTTGATCAGAAGGATCAATTGACTGGAGTCAGAACAGCTGGGGTTGGAAGGGGCTTTTTAAGTTCCCCTAGTGCAGTCCCCTGCAATAAGCAGAGAGGTTGCACGAGCTCCTCATCTCCACCAGTGTGTCCTTGGCTTGCCCTTTGCTCTTCTTTCCTTATATTACTTCTAAGATACAGTCTGCAGATGCAAAATCAATAGTTATCCCTCCTATGTTTATTTCTGCCCTCTCTGAAGTATAACATGCTGGCCTGTCACCATCTGATGTTTCTCTATGGATGTTCAATGTATCACAGTTAGAGCAGAGTTTTAAACTTTTGCTGAAAACTGTTTACAGCAACCAAACTTCTTTTCAACATACCTGCTGTTGACTGCAGTGTCCAGCCTCCTGGTGCTGTCACTTGCTGTCACCATCCAGAAGCCCAATATGTGATGTCTACACCATGTCTTGGTCCTGTTGATTATTTTAGAAAACCATTTCTGAAAGAGAGTCTGTCCTGTCCCATCTGCAACCTAAACTTTTTCAGATTCTCATCATCCTCCTTTAATTTACTGTTCAAAATAGAATATTGCTTCACTTGCACATGACCAGAAACCTTTTGTAAAGTCTGTTTACCCAGACAATTTCTTTCCCTCCTCCCTTGTTTTTCTTCCATTAGCTCCATCACACTTGTAGTAAAATACTTGTTTTCATGTTCACTCTTTCCTTTCCTGTTATCTATCATCCTGCTCTCAATATCAAGATATCATATGCCTCACTAATCTTGATGAGTAATGAGTGCCCAGTTTCCACCTCCCACTTGTTACTTCTTCCTGTGAGTATTTCTCTGCTGTCAGCCTTCCTTATGCTTACAAAGAGCTTGCCATGAACATTTGCAGAAGTATTTCATTGTTGTCTCACAAAGCCCTGCTAAAATTTCTCTTTGGCTTTAGGTCCAAAAATTGGTTATCAAGTCTCCAGCCTGAAATCTTGCCAAAGTCAAGTTAATTATATACAAGTATTTTATTTCTTGTCTTTCTCATCAAAATTGTTTTCTGTTTTTTCCTTGATTACTCTCCAATCTATCTGTATCTCTTTTTATACTGAGGTGATAAGTTATTGTGGGTGAAAACTGTCTTTTTCAGTGTTTGCACAGTAGCACACACAAGAGCACTGTAGCAATACAAGTACTTAAGACAATTTAATTATAGTATTATTAAAGGTAAGCTGTGAGACAGTCTGTGTAATTAATGCAGCCAAGGAGGGCCAAGAACGTCCTGGAGGGCAGCAGAAACATGATGTGACTCTTGGGGATGGTCCTATGCAGGGTCAGGAGTTGGACTTGAAGTTCCTTGTGGGTCCCTTCCCACTCAGCAGATTCTGTGATTCTATGAAACTCAAGAAATAAAATAATAAAAAAAGTAATTTATTTATTTTCAAATACGAATTATTTAGGAGATCTAACTTCCACAGTAGAGTCTGAGACTTAATACTGGTTTCAGATGTGACAACACAAAACACAGCTTCTGGACTGGGCCAGCAATGTGCTTTTTAAGACTGATAAATTAGAGAGTTGCATCCATTTTCCAGCTAATGTAGATGAAGTGTAAATACTTGATGATAACTGAAATGCATCCCTTTACAGTATTGTAAATGAGGAGGTGGAAAGACCCTCGATATTTTAAGGGCCAAAGAGAATCATGGGAGCAGCTTTAAAGATTAATTCCTTGTGTCTAGTGTAAAACAAGATTAAATTAGCTTGTGTGAGCTGCTGTTAGCAGATGCACTATTACATTATGCATGATTCCTGACTGCTCGTAGCATGAACAAACTGCACAGTGTTCCATTAGTGATTTTCAATGCTGTGCTAAGCTTTAAGTCACATAGACAGGCCAATGTATTGGGTTTACTTTGTGGATGTGTTTTCCAGGCAATTTCACAACCTACCTGATCACTGTTATTGATTGACCGCACTTGAAATGGATAAAAGAATTAACCTGTGTAAGGGTAGCAGAATGGGGTATATACAGTATCCTATATACTTAGGAAAATCAATAGTACTCTAATGTAGAAAATTTAACCAGACAAGACAAAACCGTCTTCCCACCTGCATCAATCCTCATGCTCCCTCCCAGAGTAAAACATTATAGTTATACCATATATTTTTAATGCCTTTTATCCTTTGATGCTTCTCCTTTTACTCTCCCCTCTAACCTTGTGGATGAACTGGTGTAAATACTGTAAAACAAACTGAGGAGCTCCTGAACAGTTACATTTTTCTCCTCTCATGCCCACTTTGCCTTGAAGTGAAAAACAAGCAGCTATACACATCTAGAGGCTTGTTCCATCTTTCAAGGGGTAGGCATATTCCTGCTTTCTGCCACTTCTTGATTTACATCCTGTCCCTTTGCTCTCATATTCATTGTGCCTTAGCAAGATCTTTCTCCTACTTATGACATTTTCCTACCCTCTTCTGCTTTAAAAGAGTTTGAGATGCACACAAACACATTCTTAGTGCCTTTGCCTCATCACACCTACTTTTCAGGCTCTCCAGCTAAACAGCGCTGCTTTTTGTATTCGAGTTAATCTTTCCAGTACTGGCTAATGAAATGCTTGTCGCTGAAAAGTGAACAAGTCCAAGCTTGTAAACCAAATATTTTTGTGGAAAACCCTCTAATGTTATGGCTACTTGAAATCTTTACCACAAGCATGACTGAAGCTGTCATCAGAGCTATTTATCCTTAGAGTGAGTTTTTATACTTTATTTTTGTCATATAACTGGGTTCAGAAATAAGCTGTAGTACAACTTCAGTTGTATTATGCTTGTTCCTCCAACACTGAGAGAACATTAAACATAGCAAACCTCTGGGCGTCTGGGAATTCCTGCCTTCTTGGCCAACTCCCTTTCCTTCTTGGCCAACTCTGCCTATTCACAACCTCCTCTAAAGGAACAGCCACCCAGAATGGCATTTCTGCCTCTGCTTTCAAGAAACCCAGGATACTTCAGGAAGAAAAGAGTGAGAAGCAGTGGTGCTGCTCAGACTGTGATTATTCCACAAGATGGGAAAGAAAAGCATAAAGAAGGAGACTTGCTATGCAGTTTTAGAATGTGCTTCCAGTCTACTGCAAGGGGCTTTTTTTTTTTTCTTGTAAAACCTAGAAATCTCAAAACTGTGTTCTGTTTTGGAATAAATGTTTTCCTGAACCCTTTCCTGGAATATGCAATAAATTGATCTGTAAACTATATTAGAAGATTGGTTATAAGGAATAATTAATAGCTCATGCAGATACTGTCTTTTGCATAGAGCTGAGCCTAAACTCCGTGCCTGTCTTTGTATTCTGTTGTATAGCTTTGCAATGTTTTATTTTCTGTAGCCTTCTGAGTGACTTGGTGTTCAGAAATTTTTTTACTAATTTCATCCCTGATGGTCCCTCCTGGTTTGCCCTTGTTCTCTGTAGACTTGCCTTGTAAAATGGTGCTAGAGTGGCTGTTCACTGAGCTAATATTGTGTTAGCTAATGACTTTAATATGAACTAGCAAAATTACACAAAACTGGTAACATTTCTTGGAGATAAAATTGATTGCAGAAGTTACCACATGACTTCAAAATGCCGTTATTGTTGTCTGAAGGAACCAATAATTCAAGACCCGTTTTTGCCACACAAGCCAAAGGGACGTAGAAATTAGAAAAGACAAATCAATCACAAGGCTTTATATATGAACTCTTCTGCTCAAATGTCTGCCCAGACAGGATCAACTTGGGTGGCAGGGTCAGCAGGGTGACAGAGCTGGGCAGCAGTGTCACTGCTGTCCCAGGGCACGCTGGCCAAGCACGGTGGAGCTGTCGCCAAATCCCAGCGTGATGACAACAGGACTTACAGGGGAGTCAGCAACATGCCCAGGAGTATTGCAAATAGAAAAATAGCCTTCCCTCAAATGTTAATATTCCTAAAAGAGAAAACAATATTCTGGTTCACAGACATTTAAGAGATATCCGTGCAATTTTTAAGCAGCCAATGTAAACAAATATCCCCTCACAAAGCAAATACTTTGTGAAAAAACCTCACTATCGACATTAAACAGTTTCAGAGCAATGCAGTAGATACTGAATAAAAGACCACTACAGTTCTTTATTGCTGGGGGGGAAAAGGTCCAAATATTGCTTGGCAAATTACTGTTTGCTAGGGGCACTATTACCAGTTGACACAATCATTGGTCAGCAAATTGGTCACATTATCGGTTAGTAAATTTGAGAGTGCAGAATTATTTATTGGTAAATTAGAGATGGCAGAATTATTGGTTGGTAAGAAAAGAATTGCAGTGATTGGTTAGCAAATTAGAGATGCTTGGTTTTGTCTGTGGATAAATCAAGGTTGGTCAGATATTGGAGGCCAAATTAAAGATGGCCATGTTATTTATGGTTGCTCTGGTGAATGTTGAAATCCTGCTTTTTTTGTTACAATCAAATAAACATTGGGAGGGTGGTTTGTTTCTTTTGTTTTTTCTGATTTATTCTTTTGCAAGAATTTCTGTGGGTATTAATATGGAGGTAAACATACACTTTTTGCTCTCTTACTTTTTAATGGAACTATGTGTTAGCTGAAATTGCACAGAGTGCCAGGGGGCTTCTGAAATTGTTTTTATGAAGTGAATATTAAAAAAAGGTGTTAGATTTCCAGAGCTAAAAACTGCAGCCTTTGTAATTCCAGCTCTAAGCTGATGCAGTGCAGGCAGGGCTAGCTATTCCTCACGGGCTGATAGGTGGGACAGGAGGAGCTGGTGATGTGAATCCCTTCCAGAGAGGCTTCCTTGCTGCTGCTTAAGAGCTGTAGTCCTGCTTTATTTGTGTGAGAACTGAAAGCAGCAAAGGTATGGAAGAACAGTGCCTTCAAGGCAGTAATTTCTGTGAGATGTGGGGATTTCTGTGGGCAGTAGCCTCCAACTGCTTACCTTCCTTCACAAAATCTAAAGCGCCGTGTCAGGGTCAATATCCAGGTGCTGTGATGGTTTTCTGCTGAGAAGCTGCACCTGAAATCACCATAGACTCACTAGGCAGTCCTGAAAGCAACTTTTTTTTAATGTCATTGATATCTCAAATGATACAACCTTCTTGTTGAACTCTAGTGCTGCAGCAGAAACTGTTTTCTGGCATTTTCATATTCTCAGCTATTTTGATTTTTTTTCTTCTGTCTTTGCCTTTATATGCAAAACTTCTACCTAAAAGCAATCCTGATTTTGTATACGGAGTTAGATCAACTCTGAAGAAAAAGTGAAGAAAGGTTTCAGTATCATTCTACTGTGAGAAAAATTCTGTTCGCTTGATGAACTTAGCAAACAATGCACAGAACATGATGGTTCAACAATTAAATAATTTTAGATTTTAACTTTGTTAAAAACAATAATAGAATATGTGTTAAGAAAAATCCATGGCTGTTGATGTAGCTGTTGAATTCTACATGGAAAATGATACTAATTAATCAGATTTACTTTTCCAAAGGGACACTATATAACTCTTTTGACAATAGTACAGATGGAGTCAGGGAGGATGTATTTTAAAACTTTAGGAAAGTCTTAAATTTTAAAACATTAAAATTTGCTTTTTATATGAACTCCTATAACAACAATGCCCCTACATTTCTTGTCTACTAATTCTGCCAAAAATGATGTGTTTATTTGGAAACAGTAAAGCATGTCTGACATTTTTAAGACACAGCAAGGGGGGATTTTTGCAAAAGTGAAGGGGTGAAAAGGAATTTTTATCCTGCTAAAGAAGCAACACAATCACAAGATATCTGAGTTTTATAAATCTCCTGGATTGAGATAACATATGCTGCTCATTTTTTGGTATTTTCATTGAATCAAGAAGTTAGGACTTGGAATAAGCCAGAGCATTTCTATAACACAATGATTGTTCAGTGTTGGGTACAGCTTGAACTGTTCATCTGGAAAGTTTTAGCTGAAACCATCATAATTAATTAGAAATGGTTTAACTAGTTCAGAAAAAAAATAATTGTAGGGCTCCCCCTTACCCCGGGTAGAGGCCTGCATGATCTCCTCTCCGAAAATGAAATAATCCTAATGGTGCCAACCTCCTTCTGCTCCCAACTCTCAAGCTCAAGTGGGCTCACCCTGTAAGGTATCCCAGTCTGGATTGTTGCATACCTCGGAGTCTTTACAGTGGGGATTTGTTTCACCATATTTGGATCCATAATCAGACTTTCCCAAAATCTAGGGGTGTTCAACTGGGACAAATTGTCTTCAGGTGTTATTCAAAGGCAGCATGGCACAGGGAATGCAAATGAGCAAAAGAACAGCCATGGTAAAAGGAAGAAGTGAAGATGGCATGAAAATAAAATAGGACTTGTGGATGGCTTTTTTTTTCCCTTCCAACAAAACCTAATAACTTGTAACAGAAAACAGCTCAGTGCAGGAAGGGAAAGGCAGGCCATTAACCTTTTGTTAGAAAACACCAGAATTTTGGTCTACTGCTATTTCAAACACAGATGAGCACAGGATTTAACAAGAAATTGCTGGCTGTAATTTCAGCTGGTAAAATCAAATTTAGAGGTAGGTTGATTCCTCAAGCCATTTATCTGTGTTCTTTCCAAGCTCAGTGCAGAAGCTGGAATAAATAATTTTACTGGGGCTCAATGGGCCTATCGCTCTTTTCAACTTTTTATGAGACATAAAATCGTATTTCTTAATTTGAAAAAAATATTGTTATTGCCAGGTTAAAATCAGAAATAGCGTGTCTGCCACTATTTATTAAATTAGTAAATTAGTTAAAATTTAGGTAAAATTAGGTAAATTACTTAAAATTCAGCTTAATAGTGGGAGTCTTCACAAAATGTAAAGCTTATAATGAAAAGCTTGACAATTTGTATGCAGGGAATTTTTGTACTGACTGTGACATTCTGAATTTCCATTTTGCTGGTATTCACTCAGCACTGCGTAAACTGAGAACTCTGGCTTTAAATGTGGGTATTGCTAATCAAATCTGCACCCCTGTGGTTAAGTGAGACATGTCCTGTGATATTGCTTGTGTCCCTTGATTAAGAAAAAATTATATAATTGCACCTCTTTGAAAATTCTCTGTGCTAAATGTCAGTTTTACATTTTACAGTTCTCAATTTTTACATTGTTGACTGATTTATGTAGTGTTTCTAGTAAAACTCTAGACATAGAACATTTCACTTACATTACCAGCAAACATTGTATAATTCTTTTTTTTCGCAAGCATTTGCCTTTTGCAGTGACAAATCAATGGCAATTCAAGGATTATAATCCCTGCATTTCTAGAAAACATTTGAGAATTTTCAAAATTATTTCAAAATGAAATGAAAAAAATGAAATTACCTTTAGATAAAATTTACATTTTTTCTTGCCAGAAATTTCCTTTTTGTTAGTGTATGCAAGTAATCATTAAAAATGTGAGGCAATGCTATTTTATTGTTGTGATAATGGCCAAATAGGTGAAACTCAAAATCTAAGTGCCTGAGATGATTTAAAAATTTTAAATACCTCATTTGAATGGGATAACATGAAATGTCTTTGTCTGGTGCACATGCAGATCATAAGATAACTTCTAAAAATAAAAATAAATGTAAAATTGTATCCTTTTTGCCAGTTGTGGACATTTGAAAAGCTACAGGCTATTGAAATTGTGCTGTGAATAGACTATTCTCCAGTGTAAGCAGAACAAGTTCTTCCCAGGATTCAAATAAAATATTTTTCATCTTCACTGTGAAGTGCTTTTTCCTCTGCTTTTCTTTATAGGAATAAAAGGCCTTTCTGTTCTTTCAGTTGAGCGACCTCTGCCTTTTAGGGGGAAATGAAGTTTCTGCTCCACTCACCCATCACCACCACCCAGAAATTCTGCAGCTTCTGTGCCTGAGCCAGGTGAACAATTGGTACAACTGGGGATGGGAAGGAAGAAAAGAGAAGTATGTGAGCACACATTTGTACTTTTTCCAGCAAAGAAGGCAGGAAGATTGTTGACAACAAGAAAAAGATCTTAAAACACCTCTCAAGTAGAAATGGATACATTTTGTAGTGTAGCAGTGTGATCAGGATTTAGTTTGAAAGTTTACTGTTAAATGGCTCAGGCAGCTTTGCAGTTGCCAAAAGAATACCCTTTATGCATTCAGATATGTAATATCCAGTCTGCAGCACCAGTCACAGCCCATTTAGGTGATTTTGTTAAACTTCAGTTTGTTAGAATTTCACAAAACTCTCTCAGCAACTTGTAGAACAGAGGTTTGGGTTGTTTTTTTTAATTTTTTAATATTTTCAAATAGCATTAATTAGGTATCCTTCAAGTTATTCTGGACATACCTTGGGCTTGAATCTTGACACTGGAGATTTGAAGATATTGGATGTTCTTGAGCCCAAAGTCATTCTGGGCAAAATCTAGCCCAGCTTGTTGTGATTTGCTGACAGTTGGAGATTTAAGGGCTAAGACCATTTTCATGGTACACTTGTATTTTCCCCGGCATTAGATGGGTATAAACAGATTTAAAAGGGACACAGTTTTGACAATACTTATATAAACAATTATTCTTTCATGTCTAACAAATTCTTTAATGTTAATTTGTAGATGCATCATGTCTGTCATGTAGTATTTGGATTTCAGTTATTATCGTTGTGGATCTGGCATCTTTCATAAGTATTGTATATTGTGTACTTTGGTTCAAGTACACCTGTCTACACAAAGTTATTAGATAGTTTTAAGATGCATATGTACCTTTTAAGATATGCAGATATATTACTCCTATCCTTTTAAAAAATTACTAATGATTGACTTTAGGCAATGGTGTACCTGTGTTCCTGTAATCTCTGTGCTTTATTTAAATTGAATGAAATTATTTTCATTTTTTAAAGTAATAAGTAAATTAAAGGGAAAGTCTTTGTAGGCTGCTGTTTTTATTATGTCCTAACCTTAAGTAGGAAGAAATCTGGGCCAGCTAGTTGTTCTTGCTTTTATTAAAGTTCCTGTTGGCAGTGCGCTGATGGGACACATTAATCTTAGTATTAATGCTGAGGAAAAGGGGCTTAGAAGCCTAGGATGAATAAATCATTCCCGAGCCCATTTGGATCTGTTGGCACCTTCCCTGCTCTGTTGTTGCTGGATAAAAAGGCTTCCCTAAGTGTTAAAGTGTTGGACAACACAATTGGCTTATTGCAGAATGGCTCTCAGCAATTTGTGAGTGTGCTGAGTGGGGGCAGCAAGCAGTGGGAGTGGTTTGAGCATGTGGGGCTGGCACTGAGAAAAGTAGAGATACATTTTCTTCCGTCCTCAAAAACCTGTGCAGTCCTTGTCACTGGGGCCAGCGGTGCTAGTGGAGCTTCCAGTCTCACTCTGAGGTACTTGTTGACACTAGAGAGGAAGAAGAGCAGTTGAAATTCTTCCTATTTGTGTTATATCCATCTCCAATCACTTCATTAAGATTTTTGGAGCCTCAGGGATGAGCCATTTATTTTGCAATTCAAAAGCCACATTATCCATTTATCTTTCCCTTGAGGACTATCACTGAATATGCAGAAAGGTAAAGTCATCAAACTCCAAGAGTAACTTTTTTGCTTCAGGTCTCTCATATCTTGCTCTTTTCTGGACAGCTTTTGGGGTTTTTTCAGTCTCTTTGTTTCTGCAACATGCTCATCTCTTTGTGGTTGGCTCAGCAGCCCCTCACTGCTCTGTTTCACAGAACTGCCCTGCTCTCAGGACTCTCCTTCATAGCAAAGCCTCAGAAATGGGTTTCGGCTACAGTCTCCTTGGCCTCTTCCAGATTCAATTCAGATGCAGTTCTTTAGGTCTTCAGTGTAAGATGCAACTAAAATTTGTCTCCATGAGGTTTCTGGGGTGGCCAGAGTGAAGGAGCTCAAGGAAAGAGGGAACGAGCAGTGAAACTAGAAGGTTCACAGCCTTTTCACCACCCAGCTCCTGATGCCAATAAATCAATGGCTGCTGTGATGTGTTTTCACTGGCCCCAGGTGGGCTTTTCTGTCCTCTGGAGCATTCCACGCACTTAAAAATTAATGGGGTGGGATTGGTCTCTGGGTGAGTTTTTCTCAGTTCCCAAAGCTTTCATTGCTCTTCCATGAAACAGCGGCTGCAGACAGCAGAGGAAGGTTGTCGTGTGGCAGTAGCTACACATTTTCAGTAGCAGTCAGTGAACAACTGAGTGCTACAATTTACACTCTCTTCTCTGGTCTGTTCTTCAACTGATGAAGCACCTATTATTAGCCAGGCAATAATCAAATATTTGAAATAGGCATATAAAAGAAGATTTGGAGAATAATGCATGCTACCATCTATTACGCATTTCACGCCCTCAAGAGATGCACTGAAGTGTAGAAATTCAAGCTATATCACTGTATTTTTACCTGACACATTTGTTGTTGAGATAGCTCTATTTTCTCAGCGTATTTTATTCATAAAACAATCTTGTTTTATAAACACTGATAATCTTTAATGCAATGAGTGTAACGTACAACAATTATTTCAGATAACTTTTAGTTGTTAGCACAAATCACCATTAAAATAATATTAAAACAGAAGAAAGATGGAAAACAGCAAGAAATGTCTCAATACTTTTTATTTTCAATGTAATAATAGAATATCACACTACCAGTTCTAACATAAATGGAATCATTTGAGAGCTATCAACCTGTACATGTGCTGTAATAGATAGAAACATTCTTTGTCAAGTCAGCTGGTTGTGAGTGGACTTGAGAAGGAAGCACTCCTTTTCATATCCATGTGGTCCTTGTAAAGCTGCCGGTTAGCAACAGTTTGCAATTTCAAAACTCAACCAATGTGTTTAAAAACTCAAGCAATGAGCAGTATGTAGTAATGGAAGGCCAGAAACAGACGGGAGAGGACAAGAATCAATTTTGTTTGTTCAGAATGTGATTTTCCCAAGAAAGTAATAATAATTTATCTCATATCTTAAGCAGGGGAACAAATCCCTGTGTGTCTATCTTGACAGCATCTTATTCCTTTTCTGTTTCCTGTCCTCTCCCACTGTCTCTGGCCCAGAGCTGTGCCAGGTACAATAGCTTGTGCAGTGATCTGATGCTGCTCTCACTTTCTACAGCACAGTTTGTGAATGAACTCTATATCTAGTTTTGCTCAAAAGCCTCCAAACTGAGTGTATGTTAAAATTACTGGTTTTAGAATGACTCAAACATTTGATGTTAAAAAAGATAATCTGTAATTCTGAATTGATTGGCAAGAAAATATTATAATTAAAAATCCCTTTCTGAATTCCTCACTTTTCTTCTGCATTTTCATGGTGGGTATCCCTCCCAGGCAGGGAATATTCATGCCTGCAGTGGTCTCATCACAATGTGTCATGTCAGAGAGCGTAGGAGAGCCTGGGTGTCTATGGAAGGGCCAAGTCTTAATGCAGGCACCTTTTATCTTAGAAGAACGTGATATCTAGTGCTTGGTCACTTGCTAACAATTGGAAAAGCAGAATCTGGCTTAACTTGTAACAATAGTTATTATTAAATTGCATGGTGGGCCTGAGTCTAATTTTACTCTTATTTTATAGAGCCATTGACTTTAATGGATTTGCTCCAAAATTTTCACTGGCATAACCGTGAGCAGAATTAGGCCCAATAACTGTCATGTAAAACAAAGTCATTCCATCTTGTAAACCATAAAGCAGGTTACATGGTAGTTAAGTGTGGGCCAAAAGCATTAATCTTTCAGATGATGTGTTTAATGGCAGCCTTGGATGCTTGCAGTCAATTAAAATTTCCTGGCGCATTTTCATAGGACAAGGAACGTTTGTTACTAATCATGTCCAAAAGAAATTCTAGCTGGTGTAATTGTATTTTACTTAGCTAAAATTGCCTTTGTGCTTATAGTTAGGTTGTTATTCTTCACTCTGTCTTGTAGAAAACCCCACAATTGTGCAGTTATTTTGGTGCAGATGATAGTTGTGCTATCACCCAGAAGCAGCATAAAGCAGAGTTTCTCTTACTCTGCTGTTGAACTGCAAAGTGTCTCTAAAGTCTAAAATTGTGAGGGGGAAAAGGAAGTGTCAAGACTGCTGTTTTAGTATTTGGGGACAGAATCTCAGCTAATATAAATTACCATAGATGGGTTGAAACATCATCTTAATTGATCTGCCTTTTATCTCTTAAAAAAATGTACATTTTAATTGGCCATGGCCCTTTGGTTTTATTACTCCTACCTATAAAATACAATATTTTATGACACTTTGGTCTAAAAAAATTAAGAAAACAACATACAGGCTGTAGCACTTTTTCTTGTTTCTCGTTGTGTAAATCCTGAACTTGGTCTGAAGTGACTCTGAAACACTTCAGATCAGCTACCATAATAAAGACCCTTTGAAAATACCTCTATTTCTGCCTGTTTCTTTGAGCAATCAAATCTGCACTTTGTTTAACAATCATCGAAGATAATGTGAATTTTCCCAGCCATTGGGAAGGTGGGGCAGTGTTACCATGCTAAGGAATTTATACCAAATTTAAAAATCTCTCCTAAGAAATCACTCCATATGAGCTTCCAATGGATACATGGAGAGCAGTGTGTTCCTTGCATGCCCTGTGGGAAAGCTTGTCAAAACTCTGGATATGAGAGATCAGGAAAGAGTTTAAGGGAAAGAACAACAGTCAACTCCCAGAGCTACAGAGTGGCTCAAGAAAGTGTGGTGCTCTTCTTCTCAAAAATATATTATTTTTATATAATTTTGAGTTCACTCTCTCTCAAAATGGTGTGTTCAGGGAGGGAGGAGCTGATCAGTTTTGTTGGGAATATGAGTCAAATGTTCCAGCAACCTCCTGATGCATCCATAGACAGAAATCTTCATTGCAGTCTATTAAACAAAAAAATCCCCAGAAATTGATATTGCTGGTACTAAAGTCTAGTGGTGTTTTAAAACATTGTGCACATGCTTATAGACATTGGAAAAAGCCAAAGGAGGTACATATGAGGCAATACCTGCATATTTTAGTTAAATATATCAGGAAACAAGAATGCTTGTGACCAAGCCAGAAAATTGGATGCAAAGAGTGTTTTGGGCTTACCAGCTACAGGTCTCCTAACCTGAAATATTTTATTTTTGGATTTCAATTTCACAATGCTATATACTTGTCTTCTCCAGTTCAAGTCCAAAACAAATTATTTGCATGCTATGCTGGGATTAAAAAATAAAATAAAATAAAATTAAGAAACAGCTCCGTTGGCTCTTTAGTTTCACTTCAATTTATTCTCAAACTCAGCCAACAAACACAGCCCTCCTACACTTGTAGAGCTTCTGGTTGTTCTTGGCCCATATAGCCCTTTGTCCTCTGGCAAAATTTCACTGGAAACTTCATGCAAATACTGTTTGATCTTTACCAACTCATCTCAAGGAGGAGGACTCATGTTTTAGCTTCTTTTCCTTCTCTGCCGTGAGGAAAAGAGGAAGGTAGAAATTTTATATGAGGAAACAACTGTGTACAAGTCAGGTCTCAAGCACCTCAAGAATTCCTGGACAGCTGTGACTGGGCTTTCCATGTGTTCCTAAGTGAGGTGTTTACCAGGATACCAATAGCTGTGATAAGTAATGGGATCTTACTCTATTTTCTCTCTGTATTTTCCATGCAGTTTATTCAAATTCTTACCCTCTCCAGAGGGAGAGGACTCTGAAAACCTCCTCTTTATTGAGTTCAATTCATTGTCTTATATGAATGGAAATCAGTGCATGTCTATGTAGGAAAAAACCCTAGGGAGCTATGGCACTTAGTTTTTGATCACTACCACCCTTGCTGGCCAAATTAAGCTTATGTGAAATCAAATATTCTTTCACTCTCTGGAAATTTAAAACCAATTCTTCAGACTCTGATTCCAGAATGGTTCTGAGATTAAGGAACAGAGGAAATGAATGAAAACACAGAAATTTTAAAGGCCAAAAAGATGTGAAGGACTGATGCAGAAACACAAGTGTCTCTGACATCAAGATTAGCAATTAGACTTGTCCTGCTGCTTCTCAGATACACAAGCTCCACAATCATCTGCCCAGTTTCTGCCTGGAGTCATAACTGTGTGAATGCAGCACTTTGTCTGATGGTTTCCCTCTTCACCTTCTTTCTTTTCCTCCTGCACCCTTTGACAACAAATTTTAATTGGCTGCAAGACTTCAGGTTACATTCTTCTGCCTGTATTCAACTGATCCATAAGTATCTGCTTCCATTTGCCTCCACAGCACCCTTGTGTTCTCACTATTCTGACTTCTGCTGCTTGCTCATGCTGAAGTTTTGAATATGCCAGATTAATTATCTTGTCCCTTAATCAGAGTAATCTGCATGTTTATTATTTATTTTTTTTTTTTTCCTGAGATCAAGGTGAGAGCAGGGTCCAAGAAGAGAAGAGGAATAGTTTGGAATAGCTATGGAGTTTGTTAGCAGGAGCATGAGACAGTGAAGAGTTTGTGCTGAAAGGGGTTGTGGCAACTTAACAGTTTACCTACACAGAAGCAACATAAAAAACGGTTTCAATATCTTTAGTAGTAAAATCAGGATGCTGTCATGGATTGTATTTTCTAAAATATGAGATAATTGTACAATACAAGAACATTCAAAAACTTATTATTTATTTTTAATACAAATTAATAAATACACAGTGAGTTCTAATTGCCAGCTCTATTCTGAATTCATCTTTGTTTAAGGCTTTGAAGGGTCTGACTCAGACACAAACTCCTCCTGTTAGTAATTCAAGCTATTTTTAATAGTGCAAAATGAGTTCCTTTAAAAGATTGTTTTAAGGTTGTCCTTGATTTCAGATATCTTCAAATATCACACTAGATATGTATCCCAGATATCTGAGCTGTGTGGGAAATGGGTATGCTGTAACTTACACAATGTTTTGGAAAGGCAACCTGAAACAGGAGATTTTTAGATATTACAGTGGCAACCAAAGGAGTGTGGGGAGCCAGCTAGGCAGAAGTACTCTTTAGTTCAGTGGCTGGGCTTAAAATGAAAAAAAAAGGCAATGTTCTGTTTTGGAGGGGAGAAAAAGTTGTTTGTTTTTTGTTCAACTATCATGGGGAAATTGTTAAAAAAAAGACAAACAAAAACCAGCAAACCAAAAAAAATTTAAAAAAAAACCCCAAAACTACACGCACACACACAAAAAAAGCCTTTAGACTTCTTGGCAAAACAGAAAATGTACCTAGTACTTAGGTCACTGAGGTGGTCTTTTTCTTATAATATTTTTGCATGAAAACTAATTTGGCAGTTTGGATTGATTTAGATTTGTGCATCTTTTTATATTTTTCAGTTTTGAGAAACAATCAGATCCTTACTTCTGAAATGTGGGAGAGAATCCTGCAATTCTGGACTTGGGCAATCCAATCCACAGAAGGGCATCAAGTATGGTTTGTTCCTTTCACACACAAGTTATTTGCTCCTCTTGTATCATTGCTGATTCATTTGGACTATTAACAGGCTTTTAAAAACTATTAAAGCCTCACCACTTGTCTTCAAAACTGTCTCAAAACTGCATCTTTGATTGATGTGGTCAGCATTTGCTCCCTAAGGTCTGATCGAGCTTGACAGTGTTAGAAATCATATTTTCACATGCATTAATTGCCCCTGACTGATTTCTCTGGTTCAGTTTGAACATAAATAACTTTCCCTTGGTAGTTTTTAACTTTTCATTTATTTATTTTCAAGAAACATGGGGTGTGTGTATGGAATATACTGAAAAGTGATTCTCTATTGAAGTTTGGTTAAGAATGTGTTAGTGTTCTCCTAAAATGTGTTAATGCTAAATGGAAGGATTTTTTTTTTTTTTTAGTCCTTTATTTTCAAATTTCTCTTTCAGAATCATACAATTCAAATCGACTTTTGATGTTATTTTCCCCCATAGCAGTTAAACACTTATAAGAACAGAGTGAAATTAATTTTCTCATTGTGACATAGGACACATACTCTATAATAGCCCTCCTTATTTGATCAGCAAACATAGAAAAGGGTAATGGCTCAGAAAGATTTGGAATTTGTGAAATTTCACTTCCAGTAAAAAGCCTGCCAGGGCTGCAGCAGACACATTGCAAGTGACTACATCAGACAGCAGCCCAAGAGGGAAATCCAAGAACAGAACTTCACTATCAGTACCTGAGCATTAGGAAAACATCTTATTCTGTGTAACCAAGTGCTTTCCAGACTGGCAGTGTGGAATTTGGGCACTACACACGTTTCCCACATTTGTTTTAGATGTAGGATGTGGCCTGGCAAGCCAAGCTGCTTGGCTGCTTGACATCCACAGGGAAGATGAAAAAAAAAAAACAAAAATCCATGGTTGAAAAGTAAAAATCCTCAGTCCAAATTCAAGCTCTACGGCTGAGCCATTATGTCCTGGTGTGTAAAGGAAAGCACAGTATTGGAGAATGTGTTAACTGCCATGGCATTGTAAAACTCCCGTGATGTGGGTACTTTCTGAAACATTTAACAGTGTTAGCAGAAAGCATGTAACCCTTTAATTTACTTGATCAAGGTAAATCTTTTATAACTGTAAACAAAAAGGGGATGGTAAGGTGAATGTAACAGCAGATAGTTACTATTGAGTCATTCTGCTTTTTGAACCTGTGCCTTTTACAGGCCTGTTAGAAGTGTGATGAATAATTTGCTGGGTCTCTGATACAGTGTTTGAAGTCATCTGTAGACACAGTGAATATTTCCTTAGTGATGCAACTACAAAAACATGGGTGAATGCACTACAAGATTGTCACAGTTCATAGAGCATTAGCTGAGGTACAACTCTATGATGTGTTTCTTACACATAATTGTGGAGTAAGAATAGAATTTTTCCTTTTCACTTACAGACATATATTTTAAATTCCCTTTGCAATGTTCTCATCAGAAATTTTCCTAACTTTTGTCCAAAATTTTTTTGACAACAGTGTGAGTTCCATTGTCTAATTCTTGAATTGTGTTTGAGATGGAAACAATACCTTCATTTTCTGACAGCATTTTCAGAAAATGTGGCATCAGTCCCAGCACTACCTCGTGCTCTGTGACAGGGACTGGCAAAGGAAGCACCTCCCAGTGCAATCTCCAGTGGCTCTGGGAGTGTTGCCCTGCACCCTGGGGAGCAGCACTGCAGAGCTCCTGGGCCTTGCTGACTTTGCTGTCTGAAAGACAAAGTCATCAGGTAATCTCATCATTGTCAGTGTGGTGAACAGGCACCTGGATAACACAGAAATTCTTCAAAGAGCCACAGAAGCCGTACTTAATATCAATGCATGAGTATTTCAAACAGAAAAAAAATCCATGAACTGTGGGCCCTATTCAGCTTTGATTTGAAGAATCCTCTTTTCCCATTCATGATTTTTTTACAAAATGTTGATGCCTTTTTCCCCTAATGTTATCTTGTGAACTTTCTTTTCTATTCCTAACTATCATTTTTGCTGATAATCTTTCAGATCTTTTACTTTGTAAAAAAAACCTTTCCTGTGATAATCTAATATAAAGAGTAATCTAACTGGAGGCAAGAGTCACTAAGTACATTGGTTATGTGTTCCTTACAGGCCTTATCTTTACCTACCATATTATAAACTATCTCCTGTTTGTTATTTATGTTGAAGATTGCTGGAAACACTTGAGAGCTTCTTGTGTTGCCTGCAAAGTGCTGTCTGTGTGGCACACCTTTTGTTCTTTTTAGAAAAGCCACGGGATAACAACAAGTTGGAAGTGAATAATTTTCCAATTATGTGGCTTGCTCCCCATTTCAGAGGCTCACTGGCAGTTTCAGAGTAACAAGAGGATAAATGATGCTGATCTTTCTCTACACAATGACACCTTTAAGGGCCTGAGAGAAAGTTACAGTCAAAACCACATGCATTTAGGTAAGGATCTTATGTAACTTTCATTTATCAAACCCTGACACAATGAATGTTATACGGAACACTGTTGTTAGGGTGAGTTCTGTAGCTGTACACTTGGAGTGATGCTGTTCTTCATTTCTATGCTCTGTCTGAGAATTCTTAACAAACGTGTTCTCCTAGCTCAGATAAGCACACAGAAGGATTGTCACACTTTTTTACAGGTGGGAAGTTAAGTCATTGCCTCGAGCTACTTAGGAAGTCTTAAGATTCAAGAGACTTCCCTCTCCCATTCCATGCTCTAAATTACAGAACTATCTCTCCTCCCTCATTTTTTGTAACTGTCCAAAGCAGTCCACAAAAGCAATGTACTTGATTTCTCAGTGAAATAGATCTCATAGATATACAGTAAAGGACGTTATTCAGTCTTTCTACAGTTACACCTAATTACTCAGGCTCTTGAATATGCGTTGCAGAAGTGCTGAGCTTTAATTGTTTTACTTTTTGTTGCTTGATTAATCTGAATTGTCGTAGCATTGATGTTTTCATTGTTCTACTTAAAATAATTGAACAACGAACCCTTAAAATTCTTTGTATGTGGTGCTTGTAAATTTATTCCTAAAACCCCTGGAATATAATGTTCCCAAGCCACCTAAAGAGGAGCAACCCACACATGCCAGTGCAAACATCATTCTATTGCAGCATTTATCACAATAAAATAGTGGGGTTTTCACTGAGCTATGTGTTCTGAGCAAGACACAGGAGAGCCTGGGGCTGTGTGTGATCAAAAGCTTCACACAATCTGACTGGGTCAATGAGTTTTTCCAGGCAATTTAGACAATTTTCTGTGTGCAGACAAAATCTCTGGATTTCTCCTTAGTGTTTATCAAGGTAAGCTTCACAAAGTATTTCAGAAATCCCTTCCTTCCTTCCTTCCTTCCTTCCTTCCTTCCTTCCTTCCTTTCTTCCTTCCCTCCTTCCTTCACCTCT
>VXBB01014849.1:77747-148397 GCA_013399915.1 Illadopsis cleaveri
CTTCCTTCCCTCCTTCCTTCCTACCTTCCTTCCTTCCTTCCTTCCTTCCTTCCTTCCAGGACTGATGAACATTTCTATACATCTCTCTTAAGGTCAGCATGGTCACAACCATTTATCTCATGTTTAACCAGAATAGCATTAGCTAAATCACAGGTAATCTTTGCTACACATGGCTCCTCCCAGAGTGGGAATGCAGGATATGCAGAATGCTTGCCAGCCCTGTCTGCAAACAGCACAGCAAAAGTTCTCTCAGTTGATGAGGACAAGGCGCTACAATTAATCCTCACAGCAGGACAGACATTGCTGAAATGAATTTCACTTCTTAAACTCTTTCTTCCAGAAGTTCACCATCACAGCTCCTCATTAATCCTCCTTTATGCTCCTGAAGTGTAGTTTGAATTTAGAACTTTCTAATGTTACACTTTTCCAGGTTCCTGTGTTTCAGTAGTTTTTTGAGGTTTTTTTCAAGTATGTAAACCTGGCCAGAATTTTTTTGAAGTACTTGGCATTTTGGTACAGAACTGTTAAATGTAATGAGGTTTGAAGTACAGTTTGGAAGCCAAACCATGTTTGCAAGCCTGATTTGTACAGTGCATCAATTATTTGTTCATCTGAAGTGAGGCAGTACTATGTGTAGAGTTTTTGTGGAACATGAGGCTATGTCATACCATATTTTCCCATCCTACCTGAGTAGTTTTCTCAGTTTTGATGTTTAGGTTGCAAGGTTTCTGAGCCTGAGTTCAAGTCAGACTGTGCTGTGATGCCACTGGATTTAGTAACATCAATGCAAATGAAGAGAAACAGATAGGGCTTCATTTGTTGGTAGTGGAAAAATCCACTTAGGGTCAATGCCTGTATGGTTCATGTGAAACAGTTACATTCTTAATGGTATCCATGAAAACTGAAAGTGGCTTGCTAGAGGCTAAATTTCTATTTTGTCACTATTACATTGTAGATAAAATTAGAAGAATAACTTAAGGTGTACTAATGATCACTGAAATTACTAAATGGACTATTTTTTGATTTTTATTTGTGGTTCCAAATACAACCAGAGGACAAGTGTCTAGGGACTAATGTTCATTCATTCAATACTTCCTTATGCCGATAGATGATGATGCATTTAATGAAAGATGGCAACATTCTGACAGTTGGAATGTTTGTGAGGAAAGGGATAGGTTGAGTTTGCTTTTGTGACTTTAATGCTGTCATTCTTGCATCTTGAACTATTTAATTTGGAAGCACTGTGTTCTTCGAATGAGATAAGAATTTAGTATGCTGTGCATCTCCTCTTAATACATCTGCTGTCTATACAAAGCAAGGTGGAAAAAAGCAACAAATAAACCCAAAGAAATTGTATCAGTAGCACTTAGTTTTACATCCCATTTAGTGCAAAGACAAAGCAAATCAGCCCATAACAGAAATAACCAAAAAGAAAATGAATGGATCTACAGAAATGGCCTATATAAAGCACTAAGTGGGGTATAAATAAGAATTTCACTAGTTTTATAGGAGGATCCTAGAAACAGTCCTTTCCCAAGGTAAAACTAAGTTATTAGGTATATTTTCCATTAATATGTGGTATCCATAACTGAGAACACAGGTATTGGAAAGATGAATAATGGTGACAGTATAGATCACTATCCTGCATTGTAAATAATACATAATCAAGTCATTATTTCTTCATTTTTTTCACCCTTCTCTGTGGTCAAACTCTTCCTTGAAGATCCTTTGGAAAGGAAAAAAAAAAAATTAGTACTTTCTTTTATCTTCAGTAATTTTGGCTGCAGTAAGTTTTAGCAACAAGCAAAATAATGATAAAAATTATAATGCATTTTCAGCAGAATGAGAAGACTGTAACAGGGAATTCACTGCATGCCCTACAGAACGTCAAGCAGGTTTCCATCTTTCCACCCAGCACTTGGAGCACATCCAGCTGCATGGATCTTGCAGTGTCCAAGGTGTAATCCGGCCATTTCATCCACAGCTTCTGGAAGGAGCTGCTCTTTGTGAGATGAACCCACTATGAGCAGCCACACTGGCAGAAGTGTGCTGGGAAGTGTCACCATGAACTTGAGGAAGGTTTTGAAGACGACCCTTCCAACAGGCAAATTTCTCCCTTCTCATGTCCCCTCAGTGTTGTGTTTTCAGCTAACTCATGTTTGGTGCTCTCTCTTGCAGGTTTGCCCCAGCCTTCTTGACTTTCAGAGCCATTCAGTTCTGTAAAAGCCTCTGGTAAATTATGCCAAGACAAATACCAGCAGAACTGTCTCCATGCTAGGAAATTGTACCAGTGCAACCATAAACTGAGATAGTTAAATCAGCACTGTGTGTAGACATAAGTACTTTGCTGGATTTTAGTCAAAACACTTTAAAAGTAATGTTAAATTTTGGGTTTGTGCCAGCTCTGGGCCAAACTGAACCACCTGTATTCACATTCTATGCCTAGCCATTAGTACACTTTGAGAACATTCAAAATTTAAGACAAGATAAAGTCCCACTGAAGTAATTTAAAACTTTAGGATATACATCTGTTTAACCTCTTTCCTGACTCAGGAGGGACATAAGCATGTACTTAGACTTATATGCTAAAATTTTCTGCTGAATAAGTAGCTTTATTTTTTAAAGTGGCAATCAAGAAATTCTAATTTTGAATGTAACAGGAAAATTCCTAGATTCATTCAGCCAAAGATAATTGCTGTTTGGAGAGCTTTACATGCTCACAGTAAGAAAAGTACATTTATCCAAGGAAAAAAAAATACCTTTTTAAATGAGTACAACCTACAACACAATATTATTTTTATTGACGTGTGTGCCATAATGCTAAAAGTTGTTATATGTTTGACTCAACCCAATAATCACACAATGTAAATGATACTTAAACAAGAGCTTGAATTGGTCTTAGCAAAGATTAATTAACCAGAAGGTTATTTTGCACCATTCTTCAGGGCAAAACATATAATTTGCTCTAAGGCTACAGCCTCTTTGCCTTGCCAGAGAGCTTCAAAATAGTTTTGAAATTTCTTTTTTGAGGAGCAAGGCAATAAATTATTCCCCAGGACATGTTAAGTAGTACAAATTCTGCCAGTAGAGCAAGTTCAAAAGTTGTGAACTACCCAGCTGACTCCTGCTGAGCCACAAGCCCTCCCAAGATTATCCATTTCAGTCAATTCCACTGGAGGAGAATTTCAGATTCATACACTCACGTGAGCTTCACTGGCCAAACAGATTACTGGTCCTCTCCCAAATGTGAGAGATTTCCATCCACTGCCACGCCCTCAGGAATATTCTTTCCTCATCTCATATTTTGTGTTTGAATGATTCTGTCTGAGATGATAATTAAGCCTGTAGAACCTGTTTTATGACATACCATTAAATAGTTTTTATTCTTTCCATATAATGTACTGATATCTTTTCTGTGCAAAAGGAGCATCCAACAGTCTTCAGACGAGAGGGCTTTATGAAATCAGCTTCTTATCAAACCATTCGATTTCACGGTCCAAGCTCTTTGGTAGGCTCTTGGGAGTAATATTTGTGTGGTACCAAAGGAACTCACGTTACTGTGTTTTCATCTCTGTGGTCTGGATGCCTCAAATCTGGCTTTTTAGGAGTGCTGGAATTTGATTCATGCTACAGTATGTGCTTACACAGGTCTCTGTGAGATTTTCCCCTTTCTATACAATAGGCAAAACAACTTTTCAATTTTTATTTTTCCTTTCCCACAGCTCTGTTCTTCACTGGAAACATGATAACGTATTTAAGCAATGAACAACATGGCATTTTAACATTAATCCTTAATGTTATTGAAAAGTTTAAACCTACACATTTTTCACTGTCTCATAAACCATTCTAATTTCTTTTACTCTGTTAAATTCAGATGTAATTTAGGATGGAAAAATACATTTTAGAATTACACCTGCAGCACGTAGTATTAGTATGACTTTTTCATGGCATGACAGTGATGTTTCTACAATCTATACATATTGATTTAGGCTGATAATAAACAATTTGATTAGGCTCTATCTATAGGCTGTCATTTCAATCACTGTCACTGTTCCAATAGAGTGGAAGGCAGATAGCAGACACATATGGCAAGATTTCTCAAAATAAAAACTCTGGCCTGATTAGAGCCCTAGGTTCAGTGAATTGGACAAGACAGCTCAGCTGCCAGGTTATTAACTCCCTCAGAAAATACTCTGCCTTTTCCCTGGGGCCAGCCTGAATATTCTGATCTGGATCGATAAGCAATCTCCGGTGTGTACAAAATGCCAGCTAGAATCATTTGTCTCAGTGCAGTCTCCTCACAAAGGATAAAACACCTGCGGTATATGGCCTTCTCTCCCTCCTCCCCCACCTTCCCCTTTTTAACTAATGACCCACAAAGAAGGAAGAAGTAACTGAATCTGTTCCATCACCAGGAAGGCTCTCTCAGGTTTGTTTTAATGATCACAATGGCCACCTTTCAATCTTACAAAAATTATATCAGTCATGGTTTCCCTGTGGCATGTTTATGTAAGTAATGTGAACCACAATGTAATGACAAGTGTACAGATGTCATTGCAAGAGGGCCCTTGGCAAGAAGATATCTCAGAATGTCAGAATTTTAATAAACCGTGGGCTGCTGGTAGGGTTCTCTTTGGTGGTTGTCTTTTATATTTGTAATGTGTATTGTGATCTGGTGCTTGGGCCTGAGATTTTTCAGGAGTGTTTAGCAACACAGGATATTTTACAATTGGTTAGGACAGAATCATTATTTTCCAGAGTGGTGGTGTTTTCCCAATCCATTACATATCTGTGGTTTTGTTTGTAGCAGTGCTGGATTGTAGCCATAGAACTTGTATTTTCTTTAGGTGCCAAAAAGGAGTTTTTATCTGAGTGAATTCAGAACCATTCAAAGCTTTTGGATGTTGACCTATTAATAAGCCCCTCATGACTTAAATTAAAATGAAATATCTATGAAGGATGAGAAGATCCACAAACCTCCAAGTTTCTCTCCTTCATTGGTTATTTGTTACACCTGGAGTCACGGGACAGAACCTCCAGCCTAACAGGTCTGTAGCTTTACATGTCCCACGTTTTCAAGAAATAAAAGCTGAATATCCTCAGCAATCTACATAGAATTTGCCAGGCAAGTTTTGACACTGAACCTGTTTCTGAGTATGGCTAAGTGTCTTTAAAGAACAGTGGCCAGTTTTGACTTATTTTTCAAGGTTGTAGAGCTAGCTCCTCATCCAGCTGTTAGTGACAGCATTGTTCTGACCTCAGTTTAGGTGACTGTTCATGTCTGTATGCCTATAGAAAACTTACCTTGAGTTAATGTAAGCTGAAGATCCATGCCTAGTTAAAAAAAATTAATGTTTTTTTAATGTCATGTTTGCTTATGACAAATTATATAAAAGCATGTTATGTTTATACTGCCATCACTTCAAAAAGGAAGGTTTGCATTTACTCTCTGTCCTTCTTTGCTGCATGAGGTGCCTTGCCCTCATAATGTCCAGAAATTAGAATACTGCTTTCCAAACATCTCCCTTCATATTTGCTATCCAAAACTTCAGGAACTAAAGATGCTTTTTAAAAAGAACAATGTAAGGAACAGCTTTAGTGAATTGATTTCTCCATGTAGAAAACACATTTCCTATCAAGACACTTATTAGAATGTTTATCTCAGAGAAAATGCACACAGTTTATATGAAAAGCTGATGTTAATTCCCATTATTATATACAGATGATATTGAGGAAGATGGAACAAAGTGCCTTTAAACCAAAGCTGATGACATTTTTTTTTCTTGTTTGCTACAGTTTTATTGTAGTGAAATATGTTCATTTTAGCAGTGGAAAACTGCCCTAAATAGACAGCATAAGAGCAATAAGATGTCACATTGCAGAGCACAATTTAAAAATGATGTGCTCTAGAAGTAAGGCTTTTAGACATTTTGGTTTATGTATTAAAACTTCCCACAAATTTGATTGAGAATGAGCCTTTGATGGATATTTGCTGCAGTTATGCTGCATTAGACTCGATTTATCCACCACCTCTCATTGTTGCTATTGATTGATTTTTAAATTAGATGAAGGCAATCAGTAAATACCACCCAATCAAGTCCTAAAAACATACAGGAGATTAGACAATTTAGGGTAATCAATGAAAATATTCTGTGATTTGCTACCACTCAATTTTGACCATAAATTACGACCATAACTTGCAAGTTAGTAAGCCATAAAACAAGTGGATGTGACAAGAAAAACTACAAGAAATGAATTAAGGAGATGAAGAGGAACCACTAGTGTTATCATTTAATGAGACAAAATTACTCTTTATACATATCTAACATTTCTAGTTGAGTCTTGCCAACAGTCTTAGAGTACAGGAGCATTAACACTTCTCTTGTTTTTTTAGGGTTTTGGGGATTATTTTGTGATATAAAAACTGTTCTTTTGTGTAACAAATCAGTTTGAACAAGAACTAATCTACCTAATTTTGTTGCAGCAAATAAATTAATGTAATTTGAGGTTTAAAGCTTGCAGCTTGCCTAAACCCCTCACCTTCATGTCAGGCTTGCAAAGACTGATTTTAAAGTCAAACTTCTAGGTGGTGTTATATTCTACAAATGTTAAAATGTAGCAAAAATTTAATGACATTTTAGATCAACACTTGGAAGAAGCTGTGCTAATACGCTTTCTCTGTGATACATGTCACCCATTTTCTATATTGTCACAAGTCTCACTAGGAACTAATTCACATATCTTTAAAAAAAAAAACTGTTTTAAAGCTTATTTACTAGTTGTAAATAGGTGTCCCTGTTTTTTCTATTTATGAACTTCAGTATCTGTTTGTAATTTCTAGGCAGTGTCTTTGCAGTTCTAGGCTGAAAAGCTGCTTACAAATACATAGGCAACTATTAACAGCTATAGGCTGTATTGATATGAATTGGTGAAAGCAAAAATTTATGGTAAATCTGCTCCCTAAAAAAAGTAGTACACATGTGATACTGCTGAGCAGCATGGAAAAATCTTCCTGGGTAGTGCCTTTATGAACCTCTTTAGAATAAGGAACATTTGGACAAGGGGACCAGAATAATTTTGGGGAGTGTTGATCATAGAAGAGGATGAAATTAAGATACTTTTGACAAGAGGAAAAATTCATGTGCCTTTTTCTACATTAAACAGAAATCTGAGAGACCTGAAAACTGCCCAGGACACCTTGAGTGGTGATCAGATTGTAACAGAGGACAAAAGCAAAGGAATGCAGGACTCTCACTGCACTCACACCAAGTGACTTTGTAGAGCTTGATGGTAATGTGACTCCTTTGAGAGCAGATAAATGCAAAATGCACAGGTGGAATAAATATTAAAAATATTTGGATTTATATCTACCATGATTCAATTAATTCCTCATAAAGACAGATTTCATGTTGCAGCAGAGAAAGCAAAACCCCCAGAGTCAGAAGAAAGTATTAGTGGTGTTGCAAACAAAAGATTAGTCAGCAAATACTGACTCTGTATCAGCAGGTGGACTCTGAGATAATCCAGAATTAGAACTTTGTGAGGATTTCATGCAGAAATTCAAAATCCTTGCTGTAGTAGACAAATGTCTGGCGCTAGCAACTATTAAAAAAAAAAAAAAAAGAAAAGGAAAGTAGTTGTTCTTAGCTGACTCTTTTTCAAAACACATTTCCTTTAGCATAAGGTTTTAGAATCAGGATTTACTTTTCTGTGCAAGTCTGTGGAACAGTATAACAGAGTAAGTCCATGTAAGTGCTAGGCCCCTTACAAAAACATGTTTCTCTCTGTTAAAAACATTCCACACTTGAAGTCTGGATTTAACAATAGAAAATGTCCAAGTCTGGTCTTTCACATTTTCTGCATTGTTAAGTACATCTGTCTAAGGCAATCCAGTTTGAAGGACTATATGAATCCCTAATAGAATACAAAACCTATCCCAGCTTGCTAAATATTCTTCTTAAAAATAATATTGAAATGGACTTTTCTTTAACTCCTGCATTTTATCAGTTTCTACATGCTCATAAGATTTTAAGAAAGAAGTAAATTCAGTGCTTATAATACCTTTTCTTCCTTCCACATAAATTTGGTACTAGAGGAAGCTTCTGTGTCTTTCATCAGTGGCATAATTTCTAACAAGTTCAATGAGACTGGAAGACACATAGTTCTCAAAAAATAATATTCCTCCCTCTGCATGTAACATTATTTCTGAAATCTGAGATTTTAGTATAATTTGAAATCTCTTTTGAAAATACATTCCCAGCTTATTTCTAAAAGATTCTGCATGTGATTGAACCCATGGTAAAAATTTGCAAGATACACAGTTAAATTGTGAAGGCAGGAAATGAAACAGCTCAGAATCTGAACAAACTCTGGAGCATTTGCATTCCCATATTTAAATATTTGCCTGAATTACACGTGAGCTATAACTTTTCACTCACTGGAATTTTTTGCATTCTCTGTAATAGTTCTAAGACAAATCAATGTTTATATTATTGCAATATATAATAGTATCATATTCAATCTCACGTTTGTGTGAATTAAAAAACATTCAAAACCCCAACAATCTCTAGTAAATGAGGACAGGAGACGGAGAGAAAAAAGAAAACCCCTGACTTAAAACAAAGACAGGGACCTACTTGCAGTTCCTGATGGACTGATCCAATACAATGAAGCTGGTGTATTCAATATAACTTTTAGAATAATTGCCTGGGAGGTAACCAGAAGAAGTACATTTTACTTTATCATGGTACATAAATAAAAGGGCAGACTAATTAATCATATAGCTTACTAAAAGTGCTTTTTATTTTGCCATTTAGTATGCCAGAAAGATCATTTTCTTTAATGTATATACCCAGTATTAACATGATTTAATCCATCATGTTCTGTATTATGAAATTACTTTGTTTTACTCCCTGATCCAGATGAAGATCATTAACCCACACTATTTTCTAAGTCATACATCATTTGAGTGTATTACCTCATATAGCAAAAAAGCTACTTCCCTTGGTTATACACTCCAACTAAGAAATCATTTTTTCTGGATGTTGCTGACAAGAGGAGCTGTTTTCATTAGAAAGCAGATGGTTCACTATTTCGATTCTGTGTTACCTTCACATTTGCTCCAGCTCAGAGTTCTTTGCTGCCAGTTACCTCATTACCTCTCCCAGCATCCATATCCTACCTCCCCAACCCATCCAGAAAATGTCTTAAACAAGCACGGGCTTTGCCTTCCCCCAACATCCCTTTTTAACTCTGCATCCTCACTGGTTGTAAGTCAGGCTTCAAAAAGCAGTGAAAGTGAATCCAGTCACCTGAACAGTGAGTTAAATTCCCACAGTTCTGCAGGTGTTTGTTAGCTGAGAGTGCCAAAGGTGTCATTTACATGTTCAGATTTTGAGCATGGACGTGAAGTCTCACTCCTGATGAATTTGCCTTACAGAGCTTTAAGGCAGAGTCTGGTCTTCTATCATTTCATAGTTTGCAGTTTCAGTGTTTATGATAGTGATAATTTCACTGCTGTATTCTCTGAGTCTGTAGGATGCACGTTCTCCTTGGGCTGCCCTGGGTGCCTGGTAACTGTTCATAAGTAGTGGTCTGCAATGTAAATGAAAGGTGTGCAAAAGAGAGTAATAGATCTTTTTGATTCAGAATTTTTAGAATAAAAAAAGTAAAAATGATGTTTTAAAATAGAACACTTCAAGTAACAGAAGTAACACTTGTTAAGTTTCAGACTGGTTTTAGTTATCTCTAAACATTTACCTTAAGAAGTAGAATTTCATTCCAGTTAGGCAAGGAGACCAAATACTGTCATTGCTTAAGCAGAAAGCCATTCACTGGAGATTAAATCCTTAGAGGTAAACCCATCAGTACATACCTTCAGTTCCCCTACACTATGTTTTGTTTTGATCATTCCATTCTGAGGATAATACTCAAACAACGTAGTAATAAATTCTACCTGCTTTGTGTAGTTTTTTCTGGTTTCTACAGTATCAATCACAAACTCCATTTTTATTATAGCTTCATGAAGATTTCAGGAGGATGCTTTCACTTTTTTTTTTTTTTTTGCACATACTTCATGATTCATGTCAAATTTACCTTTTATTATTACCTCTTGCACTTGCTATGTGTAAAGATCCTATCTTTTTTATGCACACGGAAAACTGATACAGAGCTTGACAGGAATAAGAGGGTATTGGGAGGGGTATTTGATTTTGTTAATTTGAAGGACAACCTGTTCAGTAATCTTGAAGTGCATTATAGGTAGGATTGATTTAAAACAATGATTTTGTAGAGTTTTCAGTGAAATTGAAGGAAGAATAAAGGCCCGTAGTGAATGTGTTGACAAAATTTAAGGAAAAGGTCATAGATTTGGAATTGTTCCAAACATATATGAACACCGAGGACAATGTTTAGTTATACTTTAATAAACCACTCTACAGATATTCTGAATGAGCTGGGGGAAAACACAACTTTTCAATATTTAGCAAAACCAAAGCTGAAGGTCAGCCTGCAGTTAGTAACCATGCTCAGTTATACTATTTTTATGATGACACAGTATTTAACTACTGAACCTGGCACCACAAATAGCCATGCATGTTGTACAGAGTGAAGAATATGCAATTGGTTGAGCTTGATTTCAACCTGGCTGTTTATAACATCCATGGATTCTGGATTCTACTCTGTGCTGAATGAAGCCTCAGCGTGAGGCTGGTTTATCCACCCTGAATAAACCACACAGCCATAATTCAGCTGCAAATAAAATAGAACAAAAATAGGAGGTGCGGGTGTTGCTGCTTGCACATCATGAGCCAGAAACTGAAAAAAGGTAAGGCATAGAGACAGATTATCTTCTGCAGGATGAGCTGGATGCAGCTGCCACTGGGACTTTAAAAGCAATGCCTTTGCACAGGGAAGACTTTGTTGCAGAACTTTGAGCTCCTCTCATTGGTGGGGACAAGACTGCCAAAGTGATGACAAAAGAACACAGCCTGCACAGGATTCTGCAGAGACTGGATTATCCCACACTGCAGGATGAGCAGTGTCAGAATTTACTCCAGTAAACAGAGAAAAGATGGACTTTCAGTTTATGCCTCTGAGTGCTCCCCAGAATGTTATTTAGCATTGATGTCACCCAAGCCAATTTTTTTTTCTGCTCAAGAAAGAATTTGAAACTACGAAATTCTGTTGATGAAAGTAATTATCAAGACTGAAAAAGGATATAACAATAAAAATGTATGAGCTGTTGGTATGAAGCTTTGTTTTCAGTACAAATAAGTTAGTGTATATTAAGTAAGTTCACAACTGTTATTTATTAATAGCAGTTGTGAACTTACTTAATATACACAAAAGGGTTTTTTTCAAGCCTTTATTTTGTCCCTACCAGAATGCTGACAGTATAATCACAAAACAGTATAAAGTATCATACCCTGGTAAAATAATTCCAAACAAAACAAATGAGAAGCCAGGGGGGAATTACAGCATAGGATCTTGACAAGCCGAAATAGAAAACCGTAAAGTACACCAGGTGTCATTGTAGGATTTGTGTGTGAGTGACTGTATGGAGTGCACTGACACTCCTGATGCTCAAATAAATCACAGGGAGAAACTCCACCTGGTATTCTATGGGAATAAGTTAAGTACACTCTTCAGAATTATATCAAAAGCAGTTAAAAATATAAACCATTGAAATGTGACAGAACATCAATTTATTTATGAAAATGCCATTTGCATTTTTGAACACTGTTTAACTTCCATGCTTGTTTTGCTGTTTTCAAATAACAAATTGACCATTTCAAATTCATAATGAGGTATGAAATAAATGAGAGGGTACTGAGGGTGAGTCATTCATTAATCATAAGCGAAACAGGGATGAAATCAAGGACACAGGAGCACAAACTGTAAAAGTAATACGTTCCATAATCTTTGTATTTAATATTAACTACGTTATGTGTTTCACATGAGTTCTGAGAAGTTGGGTTTTTATGTTTACATGACACTAATCCAAGGTAAATTTTATTTCTCAATATTATTTTATCCTAGAGGTTGCCCTCTTTTTAATAAAGTAAAAGACAATGAATTCTAGCTTATCACACTGTTATGAAGATTTAATGGAAGGGTTAGCAGGAACACTGAAACCTACTGCAACTTTTAATTTAAGATATTCCACTTTTGACTAGAATGTACCAAACCCTTCATGTTTGTCATGGCAGATCTCCCATAAAGGACATAAATTCACCTGGAATTAGTTGTTTTGGCCAAAATAAGTTATTCTTCATATCCATCTGTCAGAGAAGGACAGAACAAGAACTATTATTCAAACTACTCTGTGTCTTTATCCTTCAAGAGTTCAATCCACAGTGATTACACAATGTGCAACAAAGTTGTTTACCATTTGCAAGTGATGTGAGTATTTAAATAGTAGATATAGCTCAAATAGACATAATAAAAATCATTTGTTACCCCATGTCAGATTTCAACAAAAAACCCCAACAATAAACCAGGTTGTAATAAGGCAAGGTGAAGTGATGGCACAGCAAGGAGTCAGCTCACTCCAGAATCACTAAACAGATGCATCTCTCTGCTCCAAATCTATTCATTTGGATGGAGCTAGGATTGACGTTACTCTTTGTCGCTATTTTGGGGTTTACTGGACAGAGAAGGAGAAAGAGAGGAGAGAAATCAGAGTGAGAGCTATGCAGATAATTTGCTGTTAGAACCATGGGGTTTTGTGGCCCCCAGTGTGGTACCCATGGCCATCGCCATGAGCTCTGTGTGTCTGGAAGTCTGTCTGTGTGGAGCAGGAGTGGTGGGGGTGATGCCTTAAGCTTTAGTTTTCACATTTGCAGATTCTGTGCTGCCTGGGGATGTAATTCTGAGCCTCATATTAAGTTCCAGTAAACTCTTTTCACAGAGTAGGGAGANGTGCTGGAATCCCAGTACAGCTCCCAGCCCACACACCACGGGTCACACCAGGGGCTTGGTGGTCCATGCCAGTTTATCCTTCTGCACACACAAAGTGGAGATACTGAGCAGATCATGCCTCACTTCAGTCCTGTTGGGAGCACAGGGCTCCATGTCCAGGCTCATGAGCTGGTTGAAGTTACTGGAGGCAGGCTGCAGGGGCACTGATGTGTACTGGCACCCTGCCCTCAGTGAACTCAGGTTTGGCCTGTGTTTGCACCAGGGTCTGGGCCCCTTCCTGGCTCCTCCCGTCCTGATGGAGAAGCTGCACTTGAGCTGCTCATTAGTGCCCTGTGGTTGTCCCCAGTGTCCCACCCTGTGGCTTGCAGCCTTTAGTGAGGGACAGGCAGTGCTGCAGCCCTGGGTGGAAGGGCTGGAACCCCAGGGGTGAGAGGAGCTGCTCTGTGACCTGGGCTCTGACTGGCAGCAGTCCCTGCTCACACTCAGCTGTAATTAATGCATGTTCTTTCAGTGCATAGCAATGTCTGGCTAAGCAGTTGCCTACAGTTAGACTGTAAAATGTGAATTAATACAGCAGTGGTTAATATTTAGATAAAAATCATGATTCCTCAATATTTCCATTCACAGTTTTTGCAACTTGAAGCGAAGTTCTGTCTTCAATTGTGTATTCAGGAGGAAAAATAGTCTATTGGTTAAAAGTACATATTCTACCAGCTCTGTTTGTTTTCCATAAGCCTGGATGAAGAAAATATCTTAATTTTTAAAACTCCCATTAAACTAATTTCCTGTCTTCTCTGCTCCAACATATCTACATTTTATAAACCATATTGGTGCTACTTTCACAGTGTGCTTGAGGTGTTTCTTCCTTATATGAGAAGCTATATATAAGCTGCAAGGTGTTAAAGCCAGTAATCGTTCGTTGTGTTTTTCCTTCTAAAAAAATATAAAGGACATGCTCAATGAATAGATGCATGTACTACCAAAACTGAGGAATTTTCCCAGATCTCTGAAAAATCATACATTCCACTAAGGCCTGTATAAGTGGGGAGATCCTGATTGTAGGTGCAGGTGGTTTAAATGTGGTGCTCTGGTTTAGATTCCAGAGCAAATAGATTACCTATGATATTATCATTCCCAGGAATATATTGCCAAGCAGTGCCTTTCTCAAGCAATATGGGTAAAGAGTTCACTCTGTCCCCCGTGGTCCCCTGCTTGAATGCTTTTCCCAAGCTCCAGATCAATCTTTAACTCCTCACTTTTAAATTAAGATGAAATACCATGGAGAAGAAAGTGAGCATAAATACTTCCAAAATCCTGAGAAATAGGTTTTCTCACTCTTCCCTCTCCTAAGCAAGACACTTAAAATGATGAAGCCCATGAAGTCTTCTCTTTCCTGGACCACATATTTCCAAATTTTTGGAAGCAATCTTGATTTTTTCAGCAGAATAAACTTTTTTTTCAAGAAATCCTTTAATTTTGTTACAGTCTTCAACTCAATACCAGAAACATTTTGCTATGGGCCTGAGAAGTCTGTCAAAGTAGAAAATTAAAAAAAAAAAAAAAAAATCAGTGCCATCAGAGGAATGTTTCTTTTTTAGATATCTAGCCCTGCTCTTTGTATGGTGTCTTCAACAATTAATCCCTCTGAATCTGAACTGGGCTTCCTCAAACAATCCAGCTCTGCAGAGCTTCTGTTATTCTGCTGTCAGAGGCTGTTCCTGCAGGAGAGATGGAGGGTAACTTCATATCCAAAAGGTAAAAGGTGAAAAGAGTTTGGCTTTGGGGGAGACTTGAACTTATTTACATCTTCAGTATATTTGAAATTGCTGTTGAAATATCTACCAGTGTGTTCATGAAACGTCAAAGCTGAAGGAATGTGTTTTAAGCAAATGCCTTCTCCCTGGTTAATGATTAACACTGTGAGAATTCAGTTTGGTATTTACTGTATCATGACACAAGTAAATTGGACTCCAAGCAAGTCATTATCTATTGAGTTTATTGGGGTTTTTTTAAAGTGTGCAATGCCAAATTATTAACTTTAGTGGTAGAAGGGTAGTAAAAACATGGGTCAGACAGTACCTATGAAGTCTTGTGAGACTCATTTTTTCACATCCACTGCAGTATATAAAAACAAAGTTCTCATAGAAGGATTCCTGTTTCCAATGCAATATCTAAATCATTATATACATTAAAAAATTACATCTCTGTCTTCATTATTGAATTAAAAAATAATCCTTGCATTCTCTGTCTATTTCTCACTCTTCACCATAGCAAACTGCACCTTCTGTTCCCTGCATGTTTCAATGGACCAATCAATTAATCTATTTTCCTGCTTGATTTTGGTATGATCACAAACATGTCAGCTCTGTGCCTATTACAAAATCAAAATTTTCAACCTTCTTAATTCTGTGGGAAGGGGGTTTTACTTCACTAGAAAAGTACTTATTTTTTCTTTAAATGTAAATATTACCTTTCAGGAAAAATATTGCCTGGAATATTCTGCCTGAAATGTGAATGCTTCAGAAAATTACAAACATCTAAATTGTTGAGAATTTAGGTTAGAAGAAAAATACTTGGACATTATCAACTATCCCATTGTTAAGACTGCATCTAGACCTCCCAGTCTGCAAAGACTTTAAGGTTCTAATTGCATTTTGCAATTCCCAATTTTTTTCATGGTAAGCTAGCACTGCTGAAAGCCTCAAAGGTGCTTCACCTAATTTTCCTTGTATCTCCAGACAGTATATGGCCAAGTTATTTAGATACAAATAAGCCTTGAGAATATCACCAAATCCATTCTAATTTCATTCATGCCTTGGAGATAATAATTTAAAGAGCTAGTCACTGCTTGCAATTAAGCATGGAGAAAATAGATCCGTCCCATAATTTATGTCTGCAAAGGTTGGGCTGGATTTGTAATTAATGTTTGCTCCTTTTAATGAAATACTCCAAAGGTCTGCACTTCTGTCATTCATGGAGGTAATTTTTCAATTGATTAGTAAAATAATACTTGAAAAGTAAATGCACCTGCTTTAGCACAGAAATGTCTTAGTCAAGTAGAGACAATGATTGGAGTGCTAAAAAAATATCATTTCAATACAGTAGAGACTGGAGTTTTACTCCTCCAGAATTCAGAACTCCCACTAAAGAGGAAAAAAAGAAAAGGTAATTAAACCTCCAACAACTTCCTCAGCATGCTTTCATCCAGTTTAATTCCTGGGTGGTTTTCAGCATAGCTAAATACTTTTAGGAGCACATGCCTGAACTGCAAGTGAAATATGTCTGGAAAGCATAAGTTACAGCAAGACATAATTTTTATATTTGTGTACCTTATTATTTTTGGAGGGCATGATCAAATAATTTCATTTTGGAAATTTGTTTTCATTTTGGATAAACACTTAAAATTTCACAGCCCAGTCAGATTCTATTCTTATTTCCTTTTTAGGGTCAAACATCTTCAAATCTGCAAAGCAGCAAGAATTAAAGAGTTAGGTTTCTGCGACCACTGGTTTAAAATGGCTGGTAACGTCCTTTCTACAAAACATCCTCTATCAAAGCAAATAAAATAAAATAAAATAAAATCCTAGAACTATATTTATGTCCAGACAATNTAAAATAAAATAAAATAAAATAAAATAAAATAAAATAACAAGACACCTCTGCCTGTTTTCAGGAAATTGGTAAGGGTCTTCTTTGAATTAATCACTCCAAAAATCATGTTTGATGACTTCTGCTGCTTTGCTAATTTAGTCATTTTGACCCAAAGGTTTACTAATCTTCTCCTCCAGAGATCTTCCTTTTTGTGGGAGTAGGTGTTATGGGAACTGACTGTAAGTTGACCAGACAGCATGTAGAGCAGAAGCCAGAGCCCGTGCCGGATTTCTTAAGGGCCACACACATGGTCATCCCAGAAGTTTTGGACCTTGTGTCATCTGGGACAAGGATTTTCCTTTCAGATAAAGAAGCAAGAGAAGGGAACACGTGTGGTGAAAGAAGCCCTTATCCAGTGCTCAGCCTAAGGGAGCAGAGTAATCCAGACAGGGGAGCAAGTGGATGGGAGCCATCAGAACATTTAACTTTAAAGATAACTTTATAGTTTTAATGCTGCAGTTTTAAGTGTTTGAGTCATCTGAAGGATCCAACTCTTATGAAAGCATGAGCGAAGCAGCACCTAAGGACTTTTAAAAACCTGCACCTTGAACTAAGTATAACTCCCATTAAAGTTGATGGATGCTGAGTCAGACTCTAATTCTTTTTGCATCTTAGAGATTCAAAAGGTGAAAATCCTGGCACTACTGATGTTTTGCCATTGACCTCACAGGGTCAGGATTTCATGCTAAAAGCCATAAAATGGCACTGACATTTCGTCACTGCTGTCTTGGATCAGATTCATAACAGTGACCCAGGAGACAAAAATCTCCATAATCCATTACCAGTGTGCATCTACCCAACACTGTCTCACCACATTCTACCTTTTTAAAGAGAGGGAATAATCTATAATTTGAGCTGCCTTTATTTTAATTCAAGTGAAGAGGAATGTAAAAATCTTAGTATTTGTTTTTCAATCACTATTTTAACCTTCTAAGTAAATTCTTGATTATTTTATATTTTATATTAATTTAATTAGGAAATTCTCTTTTAGAAATTAAGGAGGTTTTATTGGATGTTTTGGTGGTTTTTTTGGGGGGTTTTTTTCAGTATCTGCTTTAAAATGTCTTTGTAATAAAACTGGAAGGCAAATTTCAGATTTATAGCACAGTTGAATGAAATGGTTATGATTACCAGTGAGGACTATGGGGAGTTTATATAATTTATTAATGATCCTTAACAAAGTATTTAATTAAAGACCAGCTGGAAAAATAATCTTGGTTAATAAAGGAAAACAGGGAATGAACTGATTTCTGTATGTAAGAGTACTTGCAATATATGACAGATACTACATATCGTTAGCAGTTAGATACAATAAACTGATAAAATACAAAATTATTCTGGCCCCCCCAATTAAATTTTCAAGATTGCAAATGTGAAATATTGACTGTGCATTACAGATGATAAAAGTAATAGATTCCAAATTTACAGATATAAATGTACTGAAAAACACAATTTAAAATTTGTGTAAGAAATAATATTATATATAGCATGTCTGCTTTGGCATAGGTCATTGCATTACTTTGTGGCAGTCCCTTTGCCCAATACTTTCAATTATAATTCTGGTTCTTCCCTTTGGCAAAGTTTGGTCTCTTATTAGCTTTGGTTTTATAACTTCCATCATAGTGATAGTCTTGCAATTCTGTTGGAATCAATGGGTTTGATGACTTTAAAAACAGGGACAACTTTAACAGGGGGCAATCTGCTTATTAAAGCAGTAGATGTTTATATCTGGAAATGAAAAAAGCCTGCTTGTGAGTTTTGTGCGAAATTTCCTTCATTCAAACTTCTCTTTGTTAAATAACTGCAGATCTTAGAGATGTCAGGGGTACTTATATTACTTAACTTGGTTTCTGTGACCTCTTTCTGGAGAAGTCTGTGGAGACTAATTTAAAAATCTCCCCTGTATTTCTAGAGGAAAGTGATGTGTACATTCCTGTTTGTGTCAAACTGCCCTCTGAGTGCATGTTCTGAATTTACTGGAGTAGCCTGGGCTTTCCACCCACGATGAGGCCTTGGTGTCCTCGGAGTTTTATGCAGTTGAAGGTCCAAGTCAGGAGTGGTATATTATTTCTAAGGAATGTGTATTTAAACACTGGTTAATAATAAGATTTTAACTGTTTGCTTTCCTGTTAACATTAATGAAAGCATATATTTATATGCTGTGCCTTCGAAAATTAATTTCCTGGGCTTCTGTAGGGATATAAGGGTTGTGTACAATGCATAGTTTTTCCTTGTATTGTTTATTAATCAAAGGTTGCAATCTAGTAGCAACTCCCTTTGTACACAAATTTTTAAGCTCTTAAAGTCACTAGTTGTGCTGAACTTTGAGGTGAGGATGAAGCCCCCCTTGTCTTTGTTGGGAGTTCTTCTTAGAATGTGAAACATGTTTACTTCCATAACATGGTGTAAATATTTCTTAAAGAGGTGCTTTGCAAATAAGCTATTATGGTGCTAAAGAAAACATTGATTAGTTTTAAATGGCAGTAACAATTCAAGTATATGTAAAGACAAGTGCATTTTCTTTTGAGGTTAAGCCTCTGAATTTAATAACTGAAGGAAAAAATACAATAAGGTGCAATAGAAGAAGCTTCTGTGAAGTGCATTATGCAATTATGACTGCCATAACTACAATTGCCTTTCCAGACCTTATCATGTTTTCTCCTCAGAGAAAACAAAATAATTTTTATTATTTTTTTTATTTGGAAAAATGTACTTTTTGGAAAAGGTTGTATGCTCTGTGATGATTTTGTTGATTCAGAAAACCAGTGGGTTGGTTCAGGAGATCTGAAAATTCAAGACACCATTCAAGTGAATACAGCATGAAGCTGAAGCAATCTATTTATTTTTAGCTTTGTCAAAGTTGTTTTCAAATTTGAAAATTGTTTTTAGGGGTTATCTTTGCCAGTTCCCTCAATTAAATCATGTCACATTTTGCTTACAGAAGACCAGAATTATTCGAAGACAGATTTTGGCTGTGTATTGTGCAGTTTCACTTGGTGAATTGCATTAGTCATTAACTGTCTAGATCAGAGCCTGACTGTACTACTCACACAACCTGTGTGCTGGAAAGATCCTGTGTGATGGTTGTGCCTACATAGTCAAATTTCTTGCAAAAGGGAATACTATAACCTCTTCTCCATCACATAAAATAGACCAAGAAGTAGGACTACAATTATAGTAGCAAAGATTCAGATTATACTTTAAAAAAGTAGGGATATTAACCAAGAGGTTGTACTGTATTACACTCAAAACTATAATGAGGGGAAAGGTGGTGGGAAGGTGTTTGGCTTATGGAACAACTTGTTAGTGGAAACCACAGTCTGATCTGTAGTTCAGAGAGCTTGATGTAGTTCCAGTCAGAGGCACATTTTAATTGTGATGGAGTAAAGATTCCCTCATGTGAAAGAAATGTCATGGTTAAAGTATAAACATGAAGTGCAGGTGTTAAAAACTGTAGGAGAAGAGAACACCGGTGACCTTGCCCCTGATGAGTCACAGCTATATCCAACAAAGATAACTGTGATAAAAGGGAGTGGGTTAGCTGGTGAGGGGGATCATGAGGAAGAAGGATCCTGGGGACAGAGAACCACTGCTGTGAGGTCAGTCTGGGTCTGCAGTCAGAGCCTACAGAACCTACAGTCTAGCTAGGGGAAAGCTTGCAGTCAGAGTCTGCAAACTAATCCCTGCAGTCAGAGTTTAGCAGGAAATAACCAACAGTCAGAGGCTGCAGGGGAAACCTCCAGCAGGAGCTTGCTGCAGCCAGAGTCAGTGAATGGTTGGAGTCAGGATGGCTGAGCTGTAAAGAGGAATAAACCAGGATCCTTTTCATGCTGTGATAAACCAGAAGTCTGTGTCTTGGCTCATTTCTACCCTCTAACAAGAGGGCTGATGCAACAAATAACTTTCCACAAAGAAAGATTTCTAAGAGTCCCTTGTTGTTCCTTGTGTGGTGTAGGTTAGGAATGAGTGCTACAGTTGCATCCAACCATTTAATTAATGTGCATCTTGTTTGCTCAAATCATGGCTATAACTCCTCTATGTGTTGCAGCTCTTTGTGTTTCATATCAAATTTTCTGAAGTCACTCATTCTGTTTCCCATGGATGCTTGTGAGTTCATGCAGACATGTGCACTTTCATTTGCAGTGATTTCTGATCTAGCTTAGTTTTGTAAAGACTTCCAGCTCAGTAGTATTAAAGATGATAAATGAATATATAAATCTAAAGGGAAAGTATTAAGTTAATAGTGAAGAGAGTTTTTTGGCGTTAAATAACCATGGTTTCCAATATTTCACAAAGTCCATTCTCAGCTTAATATACGGTGATAAAGATCCATTCTATACAACAATTTCCTCTCATCTCATGACCCCATATCTGCAGTTTTTCCTTATGTCTATTCCTCTTAAAATCCAATTTTCTAGTTATACTAGTATTTATTAAAAGCTTGACTGCAAGGTCTTTGTTTACCCAAAGATCTATTTTCATCATAACTGTTTATAATGATTAAACCTCAACAACTTAAACACTTTACACAAAATAATGTATTTTCAATAAATTGAAATATTAACCAATCATATGTAATGGTTTAGTTCTAGCAAATGGATTGCGAGAAATCCTTAGGGTTTCATATAAATTGAAAACTGTATTGACTGACCAGGCTGCACTCGAATTGCATTGCATTTGGATCAAAAAGCATAGAAAAAGTTCTCATTATAGTTCCCTGACATTAATTTGAGCATTTTTATATGTGTGTCCTATTAAGTACTTTAAGTGCTTTTTGATAATTGTGCTTTGTAGTTTTTACAGCACTTCAGCCTATTCCCAGTTCAATTTCCTCTTTTATCCGATGTTTGAAATATTGATTTCTGACAGATAAAAGCAAACCTTATAATCTCAGCAGCATGCAATAAGTGAGTAAGAGGGGGCTACAGAATGCATGAGGGAATGGTCATATTTGAAACCGTCTTTGTTTTATTACATTTCGTCAACAGAATTTACTTACCGCTTGCTGATATTTATGTAAAAGCAGGACTCCTGATAGTCCGGTGATATTAGCAGTTCCTAGTATACTTTTGCATTTAGTAAGATAAAAGAAGAAACTCCCTTGGTGGTTGATGATTGCAGCTGCTTAATCTGCTGTCAACTGGCTTGAAGTAACTGTGATTTATCTTCCTCAGATTGTGCAGCGTTGTGTCCGTGAACTTCCAGAGTTTGCATTAAAAAGTGTCAGAACATCAGAGTGCCAGAAGCTTTTCATATTGTGGCCTTGAAGGTAAAAACAAAAGAAACTATCTCGGTCTGTGTTTGGGAACACTCTCCAAAACCTCTGCAAAGCTCTTGTGACATGAAAGGGATCTTAAAGTAATGGGTTGGAATTTTGACCATGGACTAAATACAATTAAGAGATGCTAAGGAGTAGCTCTGGTGCTTTGCATGTTTTCAGGATGTTTCTTCTGCAATTTCTAATAACTAAAAAGAGGTATCCAGTCTAATGCCATGAATAGTTAATGGTATGCTGAGAAACCAGTTTGCATTTATTTCCTTTTCATTATCCAATATCTCGCAAGTAATATTGCCTTAAACATCTCTGCTCAGCTGCATCAGCACCCACAGTAAACGAGCAGAATATACAGGGAATCAGCTGCTTCATTCCTGGCAGTATTTTGTCTGAAGTTGTGAAAATTCAGAATGCTATTTTAGAAGGTGAGGAAAGTTCCTCAGTAGCTTTGGCAATCAAAAGTAAATCCTATCAAAGTGACAATGGAATAGTCTCCATCCTGAGCACCAGGTTAGGAGGAAGATGAGTATCTTTCTCTTGAGGCATCTAAGGGAGGTTGATGCACCTGACAACACAAGCAGGTGAAATAAAGGAAGGAGAAATATGATTTTTAATAACTTAGACATGTTTAAGATGAACACAGTTTTATTCATCCCCAAACTAGCAAGTTGTAATTCAGAAACTTTTTTTTTGGCTCAATCCTAGAAACACTTAAAATTATTATCTTGCATCTAGATCTTCACACACTTGGGTATAGAAATGTTTTCAAACAGAAGACATTTAAAAATGCTATTTTAGTGAATTTTGATTATTATGGACTGGATCTGGAATTCTGCCAACCATTTAGCAGAAGTTTACTCTCTGACCAATTCAAGTTTTCATTACTAAGCAATTAGAGTTTAAAGTTTTAAGTGATAAGCACTTAACTGTGTCCTGGAAATTATGGGTTGGTGATAGCAAAGCCTGACAGTGTTCTGAAGAATGACAAGCCTGGAAAAGTGACTTGGTTAAGGCTGTCTGGGAGAAAAGATCTTCTGAGCTCTCCAGGCATTGATCATATGGTGGAGCAGAGCTTGCTTGGTGGCAGAATGTGCTAGAGATAATGCCTGTAGGGGAGAGAGAACAGAGGAGTAACTAGGAAAGTTTGTTAGCCCAGGGCTTGGGTTTAATATGGTCAGAGCCAGAGCTCCAAACACAAGGATTATGGTCATGGCCCAGTCAGTCCTCACTCCATCCTGATGCTGACATCAAGGTATGCCTGACATTCCCATGCCAGTGTGTCAGCACAGGCAGGGAATGCTGACAGAAAATGAGGGCTGACTGGAGTCAAGCTTTGCAGGAAGGTTTCTTCAGTGATGATCCGACAGCTGGGAAGCTTGGGCCAGCCGAACCACAGAACCGAAATAATTGAAGAGAAAAGACAAAAAATGGTTGAATTATATTTAACAGCAATGTTATGCCATTGAATATTCAAGCAGAAATCTATAAGATGCAAATACAGCAACAAAATCTCTCCCTCTGTTTGGAATATGCTAGCTGTGCCCCACCCAAATTTCTGTCTCAGCAGACCCACACAGAAATGTGTATATGTGCAGGTTACAATCCTGCATGTTCCCATATATACAGGTAAAGTATTAATACAAGGATTTTGCAGTGGGTGATATAACTGTAGACAATGTCCATTAGAATTTCAAAGGAGTTACTTAGCGTTTTTCATCTTGGATAAGTTATTTACAGTTCACTATTTAAAGGAAAAAGCATTGGAAAAGGTTTATCTTCTAATAAATCAAGACCATTATGGCGTCAAGTCATAAAGCCTAAAGGTATAAAGGCAGTTGCAGAAGCTGTGTCTTGCAAAATATTATGTATATTGTATTATATTGGGTAGCTGAATTAAACCAGCTTCTATGAAGAACTATAAACAATTAGAAATGGAAAAGTAGAATGTGGAAGAAATAGCACTGATAATTTTTGGTTGAGGCTCCTGTGGGACTCAGGCTGGGAAACAAGCCATTGAATATATCAACTGATATTTTCTAGTGGCCTCTTTGAATCTGACACTGTAAATAATGCTGCAGGCATGCATATTCCAGTATTATAGCTGATAGAACTATCTTAATGCTTTTATCTTTGAAATTTCATTTTAAAATTTGAACCTCAGTGTTGCAACTGATGGCACTGGACACATCAAACTAATGCTGGTAAAACTGCGAAGTGTTGAACACTTCAGAAGACTAAACTGTAATATCTCTAACCTTGTATATGGGAAGGGTTGTGTTGGTGTCAAACATCTATTTAGTTGCTTTATTTGATGGGAACTTTTTGTAAAAAAAGAAAATTAATCAGAGATTATTCATTAGACAGCCTCAGAGCAAGTTCAGGTGTGCAAGCACCTGTGATTAAACAGACATGCAGCTATGGTCTTTCATCATGCTAGTCATCCCTTACCATCAGGTTTCTTGGCTGTGGACCCACAAAAACCTGTTTATGGAACCCAAGCCAGACAGAACTGCATTCCCTGAACCCCAAAGAAGATTATTGTCAAAATCAAAAGGCTTCACAAAATCAGTTACTTTCCCTAGAGCACTTTCTTCCTATGGAATAAAAAACTGTTTTTCTTCAATATAAGCAGAATAAAATGTTTTCATTTTTCCTTCCTAGATGGCTTCTTTTGAGAAGGACTGTTTCCCATGATATTGCAGTCTAAGGCAAGCTTACCCTGCCTTTTCAGGAGGGTCCATTATCTGTGCTTTAGGCCTTTGTTACATCAATATTTGGCTTTTTGCATAGATATAACATGAAAAATACCTGTGTGGTAAAGGATCATACAGTCCTGGCTTGTGCCTGGTGGTGATACTGAAATATGAGTAAGGATCACTGGTGCAGCTCACTTACATAAAAATATCAGTCTTTTACATTGAAGGACAGGTATTTCTGATGACAAAACAAAAGGGTATTTGGCTATTAATGTTCCTAATATAAAGAAGAAAAAAAAAAAGAGTTAGAGATATGGAGAAAAAAAAAATCTAAAATAAGGTTGTCCCTGTACTAAAAGCAGACATTCAGCTGTTACAAATTGGCAATGATCCACTGTTTTCCACAGAGCTCTGCTTATCATGCCAGCTGAAGAACTGACCCTGAATATTATCAAAGTTTTCTTGGAGGTGGCAGGAAAATAAATCCTTTACAATTTCCTCTTTAAGAACTCAGGATTTCCGTTTTTATAACTGCAAACTTTCAGAATGAAATGTGGAGCACAGAGACAGGCAACACCAATGACTGTGTTTGATTAGGGTAATCCTTTTTTTCCTTCTATGTGGTTACTACAGCCAAGCAATTATTTATCATACTTTCAATTGCTTGAAGCACTGTAGACTACAGGTTAAATATTCTCATGTCAATGCAAGCTTCTGCTCCAAGTTCTCATTGAAATCTAATGACTTTCATCTTCAAAAGAAATTTTAATGAGCTCAAAGTATCTACTTTTCTGTTTTAATTGTTATCCTTCACATTCTGCAGATCAAAACCTCCTATTTTTCTTTTTTTTTTTTTTTCACCTGAAAATGCTGTTGACAAGTTCTTTCCAGAGCTCTCTTCTCTGTCCACTTTTTATTGGTCATATTCATGTAAGATATAAATCCAGAAATATGCAACACATGCACATTTAAACCTGTAACAGATCTAGTACTTACCCCTGAAGTATGGAACATGTGCCAGGCACTGCTGCTTTGATTGGTCTGAGAACAGGGATGTCTCAGATGTGAGTGTCTGCAACAGTCAAATAAAGCCATTACATGAGTGGTAATAAATGTGTTTGCTATGAGTACCAAGACTTTTCCTGGATTACTTGTGGAAAAAAGCACAGAAGGAAGTTTTTCTGTGCTCGTGTGTGTAGGCAGCTACACAGATACTGTTGTCCTCTCCCTTTGTCACTTCATGGGCCTGCTGCATGTATGTCTTGGGTGCCATTTGTTAGCCCCACTGCCACCTTCACACATTCTTGTGTTTTCATAATTTTCTATGAGCATCCTTCTTTCAGTCATCCTCATAAATATTAATTACTATGGTCTGATTGAGATGAATACAGGTAGACAGCTTTTCAAATGGAAAGTTATTGGCCTGTTTCTATAAAGCTGCAGCCTTGAATTCCAAGTTCTGATCAATATTTAGCGTGCAGATGAAATGGGTGTGAACTGGGACTGGCTGCCAGCAGTTGTAGGGATTGGAGTGCTCTGAAGTATTTGCCCTCAATAGTTGAGTTTCCAATATTCCTCACAGGAATCATTTGATTTGTTCTGTTCCTCCAACCCTTTAGAGAGAATTATTTACTATTTGTTTTTTTTATAAAATTCTATAATCTGTAGCATTTTAGTACCTTTATTGAAGTATGAAACATTGCTGTGCCAGAGAGGGTGACCCTGGGAAGTCACTGGCATTGCACGTACTAAATGGAGAGAGGCTGAGTGATTCTTTTCTCAGGTCAACAGATCTAGAATTTATTTTCTGTTGTGCTCCTCTGGTTGTGCAGTTGATGAGCTTATGAAGAGCTGTGCACTGCTGTTCCAATAACAATGGCTAGCAGGCTGTTAAAGTGTTGGTCTCTGCTAATTACTAAAGGTGGGCCACCATTAAATTCAGATATAAACTGTTAATAGATATTATCAAAAGGTTCATCATTAATGTTCTCACTCAGTTTTTGCTACTGCATGAAACATTCTTGAGGGAATGAAGGGGAAGAATTTTTTCTTGATCATGAGAAATGAGGAATGCAGCACAAAAATGTTCTACCTGCATTTTAAGGAGGTATAAAGTGCAAGATTCAATTGGATGTATGTTTCCCTCAAGAATGATTGAGGCCCTTGAAGGTCTACAAAATCTGTGTGATGTTTAGAATAAGTGTTAAATCTGTTTTCAAGAATCTTGAAGTAAAGCAGTGAGACACAGATCTAGGTCAGATCTGAGTATTCTTAAAACTATTTTTAGCAAAGAAATTACAAGCTGATACTTGTGCTCATCTCCCTATATGACGCTTTAGGTTTAGAACTCAGTTATTAATTATTAGGGAATTTTCAAAATTGTTATTTTTTAGCTACTTAATTTACTATCAGTCATCCAAAGACAGATTGGTAGGATATAAATGAAATGCTATAATTATACAAGGGAGTGGGTCACTGACCTTTGGATTGCAATATCTTGTCTCTTTTGTCCTTTCCTTATACCACCCAGTCTACAGGATGAAATTGCATCTTTTTCTTTGGTTGTCTCAAGAATGAGGTGGTATTGGAAACTAGTGAGGCATGGCACAATGTAGGTGTTCATAGCTTGCAATAATTTACCCATTTTCATTTTGTTTGATTTTATTAACACCTGTGTCTCCAGGGAACAGAGGGAGCAGGGGAGGAAAGGAGAGAATACTTCAACAATAATCTAATGATCAGCACTTACACTCCCCCCCAGCCCTGCTGTTATGTCAAATGTCAAGATACATCACAGCCAAGCAATTTATAATACAAAATGCATGGATATATAAAGGAAGAGGTGCAGATGGTGGGAAGCTGTGTGTCATGACATACACACAGACATGGAGGACAGCAAGGGAGTCATTAAAAATATGGATTTTTTTTGTAATGCAGTGGCTGTTTGTCAGCTGGTGTAATTGGCATACATCAATGGAACCACTCAGAAATATACCTTCTGAGGAATTAGGCACTTAATGGAACTTAATCAAAATTCCTTACAGGAGAGTAAAAAAATTCTTGAACATAATTTGGAGACAAAGGAAAAAGCACATAGGGAAATATGGGATTGCAGTCTGCTGAAGTTTCATCTGGGTATTAGTTTCTGGAGTATTTCTGTAGATATTGGTATTCTAGGCAGTAGAATGTCAAGATTTGCTATCAAGTATTCTGAGAGTTGAGAAATTACAACAGTGTTTTGGTAGAGACCTTATTTCAATATAAACAAATAAACTCATCAGCAAACTTTTAAGTCAATCAAAAGAAGAATTTTAGTAGTGTCATATCCTTTTCTTGTTCTTTTGAGTTGTTAGATAACTTTTTTCAGTAGGGCATAAATTTAGCATTGTAATGGCTGACCTGTCAATATTGCATTTTTAATGTTATAAAATGAAACAGATCTGCACAGATCTACTATGGGGCTATCCCTATTTTGTTCATCTGTGATTATTTGATCTTGGTTATTAACAAAGCTACTTCTTTCTTTGCTAATAAATAAATCATATGTGATTTCTCCGTATTCATGCAAATGTTATACTTTTAATAAAGCTTTTCCTAAAAGTCCTATTTGCTTTCCATCTCTGAATATGCTTCCCCGTATATTGTATTACTAAGACTGGCATAGATAAAAATCTAAAAAATGTCTGCCAGAATATGAATAAATTTTTTAAAAAGGCATAAAGTAGCTCAGTTTTATAGTCTCTTTTCATAAGGACTTCACATCTTCAATATCTGACTGCAGTAACAGAATTTTTGTGGTTATATACTCTGAGTTTTCAGACATGAATTCTCTGTTCACAGTCTCAGTGGGTGGGTTTGTTCTTTTCTTTGTTTTCTTGTGATTCATAAATATAAGAATCTGGTGAGAAGAAGGGATTGAGAGGAAAGAAAAGTGCAAAATGCAAAAAAAACACCCAGGCAGCACTTCTTTATCACCTGTCTTGTCCTAGGAAAAATTGAAAGTCACACAATTTTTAAGATACTGGTATTACATGAGTTTAAGGTGTGGAGAGAACAATTCAAGTCCACTGCCTAGTTCTCCTTTTTGATTCTTCATAAACATCCTCACTGATTTTTGAATTTTTTTTTTTTTCCGCTTTGGGTACAAGAGTAGAACAGGTTGCAGTGTTAATTTTGATATTTAGCAAAACAAAAGGTTGTTGTAGTGTCTTATTGTGCAGGTACCATTTCTTGATAAAAGCCCTCAAGACTTCTGTGAATTACGACATCAATAAAAGCATATTGAAATAGAAGGTACAGTGTGGGTTATACACTGAGAGCTGAAGTTAAAAAAAAATGTAAATTGAAAGTCCTGTATTCTTTTTTGAATGATTTGGGGTTTGATATCTTAGGACTTTGAGTCTCAGCAAAGCACAGAAGAGTGTGTTGCACTGCAAAGGACAATGATCTCTGGGCTAATGTGGGATAACCCAGCTCTGCAGCCAGGAGCAGGGCAGCAAGGTGATGCTGCACTTTTATTGCACTTACTTGGAGGAGCTTTGTGCCTGAGCTGATGTTCTGATCACTCACTTGAGCTGGTGTTTCTGGTCACACACCTGAGCTGGTGTTTCTGAACTCTCACACACCTGAGCTGGTGTTCTGATCACACACCTGCACCATAGAGGTGGCAGCTCGTTTAGAGTTACCACAAGCATTTATACACATGGCAATACATCAGAGTAATCAACCTTATCAGACCTGTGATTTAACATGCCTGTAAATCATGGGTTTCACCTAGCTGAATCTTTTAATAATAGGGCTTTTTATAATTGAACATGACTGAAGTTTCAAACAAAACTTTATTTAAAATTTAAAAGATCAAATGGCTTTCCCCTCCCTGAAAATATTGCCTGGTCAACTGAAAAAACAGCTGCAGTTATTTGTGGTATTAAATGCAATCATGTGAATTTTCTCAGCTGAGTGAGGGAGAGCATGAATAGAAAGACAAAAGGTTGTGCAGCAGCAAAAAGAAAGCCACGGAACAGCAGAAAGTGAGAACTGAAGGCACCTCAAATGGCTGCAGGGCCTGCCATGACTGTCAATACTCCTGAGCACAAGTTTATTTTAGGTTACTGAGTTTGTAGCAGGCAGTGGGAGCTGAAGGCTGGGACAGTCCTGTATTGCTTCAGTGCTGTAGGGCCAAGCTTGGGGAAGGATCCAAGGTGGTCAGCAGCTGTATGAACGGGCAAACTCTGATGTTATCTTCCTCCTCTGTCTTGATCTCAGCCGATCATCTGTCACATGCTGTTGCTCTATGAGTGTGGAGAGGGTGAATTGAAGTCAGAGGAGTCAGCACAGCTCGTTCCCCAGAGCCACATGGTGTGCAGGTGGGCAGCAGAGCTGGCCTGGCAGTGTGCGAGGGAGAGGAGTGTGTTAACACATTCAAGGATTTACATCCTCCTGTGGATGTGCCCATTCTATTGCTTTCTGCATGTTGAGAACTCTCTGGTTTTCCTAATTCCATCACCTCTGCAGAGGGTGAAGCTGTTGTCCCTTCCTGCAGGTGAAATGAATAACCCCACAGCTTGTGACTGTCCAGGGATAGTCATTTGGAAAGTGTTTTGTACATAGTGTTTCAGCCACCTGAGTGCTAAGATTTGGCTGGAGGGCAGTTTAAACTCTTGTGCTAATTCCAATAGAATAGGTAATTTCTTGCAAGATTTTAGACCTGGTTCTCAGTTATGTTACAAGACACATCACTAAAATATTGTAGATAAACTGTACAATTTCAGCTCATGAAAGAATAGGTGTCTTGTTAACCTGTTTCTCAGAAACTGATTTGGAACATATTCCAAGGATTTTAATTGGATGCTGTTTATAAACTAACTGTACTGAATCTGGACTGATTCCAAGATTGCAATTATTGTGCTGAACTGAACAATGAGAACTCAGTTTCAGTGGCAATTATGATGCTAATGTATGTGATGCATAGATAGCTCTTATGTCTAAATTTCTGATGCACCCCATGAGAGGCACAGCAGTGAGGACAACCTAAGTCAGCACTGTTCTACTCTAGTAGAAATGTTATTGTTCATTTCTAGTAGAAATGGTCTAGCTGATTCTAATAACTCTGCAATACACTCCCAGTGAAAACCCCTTCTTCACTCCCTCTGGGTGCTGGTTAATTAACTCTCTCACTGTCCTATAAGTGCTGGTGAGCTCTGTGCTTCCCATCAAACTGTTTCAGTGGCTGCTCACTGGGGATGAGCAGAAAGTTTCACTGTCCTGTCTTCAGCAGAAGAAAGGTTCACGTGAACCTGAATATACTGAATATGGTGTTCAGTCCACCACCCATGCACCACGTGCTCCACTCAGAGGCTGTATAAAAGGTGACCTTCTGAATTCCCTTTAGAAGGTATCTCCAGGTCCTTCTTTGCCTTTCTTACCACAGACCCCTTGTTGTCTAGATTTTCAGTCTGGGGACCACCTGCATAAGTGTGCCAGGTACACAGAAAACTGGTAAATGTATAGAAAGCTTTGAGATAAAAGTTCCCAAGTGTAGCTTCCCAAAACTGTGCACCAGACTTCCTTTTTGAGGGGCAGCCTCTTGGGATGTGCAATAAAAACAAGCAAGCTCCAGTTACCTGAATAAACTGTGAGTCTCATCCAGTACAACGGATAGCACTGGGCCCAGATTCTGAAATGAACTAGCAAAGACCACAGCAAGAGTTTTGTTCATGTGAGATGCTGCAACTCAATCTTTTAGGAGCTCAGTGGCCAGAGCCATGAGATGCACCCCGGCGGGCGCTGCCCCGCTGCTGCGGCACAGAGCTTTCCACCAGCCTGTGTGCACACTAGTGAGCTCTAGCTCTGCCAGCTGCACTGCCTGTGGGCCTGTCCCAGCCCTGCTGAGCTCCTGATGGAACCATTCTTTCTGGCAGCAAAGCAGTTTCTATTCCTCACTTCCCGCTGGTGCCGCATTCTGCACAGCCCAGTGCAGCCATGACTGACAAACCAGCTGTGCTCAGAGCTCCAGGGGAAGGACACGTGTGCCTCTCAGGGGTCTGAACACAGGGGGAAACACCAGCACTCAGCCTGTTTTAAATAAACAATCTCTCTTGCTTTAAAGAATTTTGATGCACTGAGCTGTGGTCTGTTCTGAAAGGCCCTGCTCTGACATGCTGAGTTGTTTCTTTCAGTGTAAGCAACCACTTCCTTCCCAGCAGCCAGAGGAATCAATAAGCTGGATTCAGGTTGCTGAGAGTGCTGATTTGAGAGAGACAGAGAGAGAGGAGTGGGTTTAGTCCCATAGCATTAATGGTTTGTGCGTGTATTTTATGTTTACAAACACAGATAACCTTTGCAACTTTTAGTGATACTTTTGTTCTATCTGAATATTCAACTTGCTGTCTGTCTAATCAAATCCATGACCTGGGCTATATTCTGGCTTGTCCTGCAGGTCAGTCATAAGCACATTAACACCAGCTCAGCTTCCTTTGTTCACCTTCGTCATACTACTGAAATCACCGGGGTGTAAAAAGAAGTGGGGTTTGGCATCTTTCACAGGCTGTTTTATTCACTGAGGGAAGAGTCACTTTGACCTCCCCTGTATTCTTATTGTCAGAGTCTAACAGGTGGACCAAGTCTGTTGGCTGTGCATATCAAAAAGTCCTATTAAAGCCAATGGAAAATTAAGTTTGTTTTTGTTTTAAATTAGGAAAATGTCATTCTCTGAATCAAAACTACTACTGGGTTCAGTGAAAAAAAGGTTTAAACAGTTCAAATGCAAGTTGTTAAGAGTTCTCTTAACACATACACAAAATCCTGCTGTTTGTTGCTTTAATGCTGTTAGGCTGTATTTTTTAAGGCATGAAATTTTCCTAAGAAAAATGGGTTGAGAAAACTTGAGATAAATTTTGGACAGATAAAAACACAAGTACAGTACTTAACTTCACACATAGCATTACCAACAAAGTAGTCTGTAGAGACTGAGCCTGAAATGCATATGGAAGTTCTTCACATCAGCTGGGTATTGAAGGTTGTGTTTTATGAATACAGTACCTTAATTGATAGATATGAGGTAGTAATCAAAATGTAAATAGAACTTGGGTTACATTAGTGCCCAAGTTTGCTGTATAGATATGTAATATATGCTTTTAGGATGCTGAACTCAATTTCAAAGCATATCTTTAATTCATGAATTGTGAAAATGAATTCCATTTGTGGCGTACAAAATACTGTGATTAAAAATTATGTTTTTTCTGAGCCGAACCAACTTCGTAATTTCACATTATTCCTGTATTGAAAGCTCTTGTTTGTTCCAAAAGCATTGCTACCTTTTTTAATATCATTAAATAATGTTCAGTTGACCAATTACTTTTACTGTGACAGCTGCACTTTTGTTAGATTCTGATAAACCCAACTTAGGTTAAAGGCAGTATTTCATTGCTATTATTGATAGATGTTTTACATATTTAAAGGACCATATTCAGAGGCACATGTTGTGCTGTTCCTGGTTATGCATTTATGGTTTGTATACTCAAAAACAAAATAAAAACTCCTCAGCTGCTCTGCTTTCCTCTAACTGAACAGAGGAAAGGGCATGGACCTCGACAGGGATGGTTTTTACTTTGACCCTGCTGTTCAACTGTCCTGGAGATCTTGCTCTTCTGGGTGTACACAATTAGGTTATCTGCAGAGCCTTACATGAATTTCCTCCTCCCCAGGTGCCCTGATAATGAGTGCCAAGCAGTTACTCTTTGCTCTTTGAGTTGTTGAAGAAACCCCTTGGGGAGGAAGCATTACCAGAGTCCTGCAGATAGAAGCAAAGGAGGTCCTCAGGAAAGTCTGAAGTCAGGGAGAGGGTTGTCAAAGTTGGTAATTGGACAAACTGAGTTAATTTGCATTGGAAGTAGAAGTTTTCTTTAGCAGCATGTTACCAAACCCTGGCTGCACTGATGGATGTATCTAGAACAATAGTGAATTTGGGCTTGGGAAGATAAAACTGTACTGACAGAGGGGAGATTTGGATTAGATAAAGAAGCAATTCTTCACTTCAGGAATGGTGAGGCACTGGCACAGGTTGCCCAGAGAAGGTGTGGATGCCCCATCCCTGGAAGTGTTCGAGGATGGATTGGATGGAGCAGCCTGGTCTAGGGAAGGTGTCTCTGCCCATGGCAGGGGATTGATAACCTATAAGGTCCTTGCCAACCCAAACCACCCCATGATCCTACAATGCCAGAGCTGGGTGTATGTGACAGAGAAGTGTAAAACTTGCTCCTTCTCCTGGCAGGGAGAGTTTAATGTGAGCAGTCTCAGTACAGAGGTGGGTGGGTGGGTGAGTGGCCAGCTCTCATCTCTGAAGGTTCTCTTGGGGGCAGCTTTTATGTGACAACCTACACACCTCCAGTTCAGGAGGCAATTAGGTCACTGTCTGGATTATGCCTTTTTATTCCAGGGGAGAAATCAGTTAATAACCCATCTACTAACATGTGAGAGATGCACACTCTTTCCCCTCATTTCCAGCAGCTAATATGGGTGTTATTCAAGAAACAAATATTTACAGTCAGATCAATGCATGAGCCTTAAATACATTACTGGAATATTTACCCCAGGCTGGGGTTTATTTGTCTGTTTTCTGGAAGCTAACTGACCACTACCAAAATAATTTACAAATGCTAAAATTATCTCAAAAGTCATGTGGGAAAACTTCAAATAACAAATGCTTATTTTGTAGCCAGGCATACTGTTACTAATGGCTACATTTAGTGATGGAGACTATAAACTGTAAATCATACCAGTGTTTCCCATGGCAGAGCAAGCTGCAATCCTGATCTGACAGTGCCCTTTGACCTCTCTGAAGAAGGCATAGTGGGAAGTATGTGAGGACATTATGCTTGATTAGTCTCTCCCTAGTTTGCCTGGGTGGGAAGATAATTGAAAGCACAATGGACTTTGGAAATTGAAGGTTCTGAAATGCACTTTGCAAACACATGCAATTTTAAATCTTTAATGTGTCATCTATATCAGCAGTGGACATTGTCTTCATTACTTAAATACAATTCTTCTGCTAATACAGTGCAAATAGGGGTTAGGCAGCATCTGCAGCTATTGTAATTCACACTTCAAATAGCAGTATCCATTCTATATTCTTAAATTCTGAGAATTAAAAAAGAGCTCGGAACAGAAAAATTGAATGGCTGATTTCACATTTGCTGATTTATTGCATTAAAGTGGAATTTTGTCCACTAAGTGATCTTATAAAAAAACAGAAAAACAAACAAAAACCCCCAGTATAACTTATACTTGAGAGACAGGACTTGGGTACAGAAGGAATTTGGTTTGGCTATTTTAATACACTGCATCCATAAGCTAGTACCAAGACCATTATTCTGGATGTTTTCTGGTCTGTTGAGTCCTAATGTAGCTAATCTCCAACAGATAGTGCTGCCCAGGGTTCCTGTAAAACAATCATCTGCAAACATATTTATTAACCCTTGTTATTTAGTTTTCTGCAAAGTGCAGGCCACCCTGCTGAACAGTCTACAGCATTTATTTACAATGCTGACTCTTATTAGATATCATTAGGTACCTAATAATTATAATAATTATGTGCATTGCTTAGGCTACCCTGCTAAATAACAACCACTTTTATTCAGAAGTCATAATTGCAGCAGCTAGACTTAAAATGAAATCTAATTAGATTTCAGTTCACCCCCTTTCACACACAATCTATATCCACTGTATAGTGGCAAAATCTGTCCAGCAAACACTAATTCATTTAGCCTGAAAAACTATTGTCTCTATGGCCTGCCAGGTAAAAGTTTCCTGTACATGCTTTGTAAAAACGAAGTAGTTGTTGCAGTTGTTGCAGTAGAAATTCAGAGATGTTGTATGACCTGTGGAAGAAGGCATAATGTTTTTTCACAGAGCTTTTTCTATAGTATACATGTTGGGGTTATGCAGCCATGGCTGCTTTAATGAACACAGTAATTCTGTAACTCGATAGTGGGATATAACCTTGAATTTAACTGCTTCCTGAGTTTTGCAAATTTGAGCTGATCTTAAGTGAAACTATAGTCTTCCTTGTGTGAAATTAAGAAATTCTGCATTCTTTTGAGCAAGGAAAGGTGGAAACACAAACTTACACGATGAAGAAAGTATGGAAGGGATCTTTAAAACTACACGATGAATCATTTTCTAAACCTGTCTTCTTTCAAAGGATGGAGCCAAGAATTAGCTGACACCTTCTCACTGTCAGCTATTTTCTCTGGTACCTGGCTCCATCTGCACATACATAGAATCTTTTTGCAGGGCAATAGCTGGCACTGGCCTTATTTAACCTATGACCATTGAGCACTTTACTATATAAGAAGTCTCATTAAATGATTGCAGAAAAAGCTTCAAAACCTTGGATGCAGCTAGAAAGGCAAGAAAAGTGAATAGAGTTGGTCAAGGATTAACAGAGAACGGATTCAGTTTTGAACATGTAGCAGGTTAAGATTTCACAGGTTAGGATTGCCTACAAATTATTTTTTTCAGTGAATGGTTTGGAAAAGGGAGCATGTTCTTTAAGGAAGGCTGTAAGTGAACCAGTTGTTCAGCAGCAGATTTTTGCCAAATGTAACTGGAAATTGTCATTAGTGCAGTAAAACCTGTGCTTGCACACGTGAGAGCTGCAGATCCTGTTGCTTGGTAGAAGTTATGCCAATTGTGGGCATTAAATAGACAGGCTTGTAATGGGGGTAGGTGTATTTATACCAGTCCTGAGGGTGTTTCCAGTCTGAAATCTATTTATGGTCTTCTGGGCCAGGAGGCTGGTCCATGGCAAACAGCCTCTCCTGGAGTTCCTCAATCCCCACTCCAAAGCAGTCTGATAATTCCCAAAGACTGAGCTGATTTCACACAGCCACATCCCATCAGAGGCCCGTGCCCCCTGCTGTTCTGCCTACCTTTCTGCCCACTTTCCACCCACTTTCTGTAACTGTAACTTTGAGATTTAGAATTTGAAATCCTCTCTGAAGACTGCCTGAATTTAGCAAGTTCCAGCCTCTGCAGGTGCTGTGGTGACGTTTTGCAAGTGCCAGCATTTTGACTTGGCCACCTTTGACTGTTGGACTGAGCCTTGAGTATCATCTTTACGTAGCTTCTGCTCAGTAGAGGGAAGTTGTAATTTTCCACTGCAAAACTGTTGAGGCTCATGGTTTCCTTAGTTGCCCAACACAGTGCTGATATCTGTCATAGCAGTTAGAGTGGTAGTACTTCAATTCTAGCTCATGACTGTTAATTCTACGCTGTGATGTTGGTACAACCCTTATCTGGGCTAATAACTCATCTTTCCTTCCCTCTTCAAAGAGAGATGCTGAAAAGGTTGCAGCTGGTCAGTCTGTGGGCAGAGCTGAGTACACACCTCCTGGGAAAATGTTGCAGTCTATCTTTTCACTCTGTGCTCTACAGTAATGACACCAGTTCTGACTTGAAACTGCATTGTTTGCTTCCTGATAAGAATCCTTCTGCAGGGATAGTGAGGTTACTATGGCTGGTCTGAAAGAAAACTCCTTTATTTCTCTAGATACAAGGAAGACAAAGGGCTGTATGAACACACAAAAAAGTACATATATAACATATATATATATATATATATATATATTCTGAGAGATTGGTGTTGAAAGATAGAATTTTTCAGCTAGAATTTCAGCAGCTTTCCCTCTGAAATATCACTGAAACAATGACATCAACCTTTCATGTAAGGTTTCCATTTCTGTGCTTTACCTTGGTTGGCCAATCCTCTCTTCCCTTAGTGATTCTGAGCATGTATAGCTATTTAATGCATGTGAATATCCACAGGCATTTCATTTGTCTCGGTTGTACTGATGGAGAAGTATTCATCCAGGAGACAGTGGGTGGCAGGTATTGACAGGCACAAAACATTAGGAAGGGTGCAAAAGTAAATCTCCTTCAGGAGTTTTGGAATAGTAATCACCAGACTTTGAGCACCTTGAATGTTCACCTTATTATTGCTCTGCAGGGCAATGCTGTGCACTGGTATGAATGCTGTAGGCTGACACGGATCAAATTCTTGTGATATCTGTACCCATGATATGCCCATCCACTTCTAAATAAGGTGAACACTCAGCTTTCCCTGATCTTTACAGATCATTGAAATATGTTCTGAATACTGAGGGTTTTTTTATCATGAAGAATGGCACTCCAGGTTGCCCAGATATCTGTGCATGTTTCCAGGGGTCAGCTGCAGAAAGGTGTGGCTGTTCAGTGCTGACAGCAGCCCTTGCCTGAGTGGGAGCTTGGAGTAACTGACCTCCCGTGTTTCCTTCCAGCTAACACTCCTATGGATCCATGATTGTCTGGAAAATAATGCTGATTATTTTGTGTGGAGAATAATTCCTACAACTTGACTAAAAACTTCAAATCTGCGTACAATTGTTTTGGTGTTTGTCATGGGTTTTATGAGATAAATTAGTCAGAAACGGAATACTCAGAGACATCTGAATTTTGGCCCTGAAATACCAAACTGAGAGTTTCTGAATGATAAGAACTTTGGCAAATCTGCACTAATTACTTCACCTTAGTTGGTTTTAAATTTTAGCACTGTCCTGTCCTGGTTGTACTTGTTTGTTTGCTTGGTTTGGGAACTCCCAACAAGAAAGGATCAGGACTATACTGATTTTCATAGTACAGAGGAGTATCCTGGACACAAGGGAATTGATTTAGGTAGAAGTACACTTGAAATGAGGAACATGGTGTTCTATGGTCATTCTTAATTTGCATTCAAATGAATAAACTCGTCAGCAGGCAAACCAAGCAAGTATCATACACAAATTATTATGCAATATTGAATACAGAGATAAGGAACAATTCTGAATTTATAGAAAACAATTAAGAATCAGAGATGCTTGTCAATAATAAATTTCACCAAATTTGCTATCAGACCCCAGTGGGAAGACTTGCATGACTAGGAAATTAGAATAGAGATAATAACTTATTTAGGAAAGTCTGAATGGATGGAAAGTAAAAGGATTGAAGTCTAATTTAGTGGCTTTAATTGTTTCACTCTCACTCATTATTTGAAACTGTATGGTCTCACATAGGAAAGGATCACTGCTATGGGAGACAAATCTTATGGGAGGTGACTTGTATAAAAAGGAGAGCTAAGCAGCTAATCAACCCCCTGGTAAGAATATCTAGTCAAAATAAACATATTTTCAAGATTACAAACTGGAATGGTGTATAATAGTAATAATAATAGTCATAATAATAGAAATGTATACTAGGTTTAAGGTTTTGTGATTTTAATGGAAACATTCATAGTTTGAGACTACTTGAATTCTTTTGCTTAATTTTAAGAAAGCAAGGGCAATAGGATCTTGAGTGTTGTTTGCTGATGTTGTTTGGACAGAGAGTAAAAATAATTACTAAAAGATATATGAAGATATGTAACAAAGGCATTGTACGGAAATAAAACTGAGGAAAGGGTAGATTTCTGTTGATAACTACAAATTAGGAAATGTAGGAATAGTTTTGATTTTTAAAATGTCATAACAAAAGATCTTCAGTGTGTTGTTTTGCTGTTCTATCTGTATTAAATAAATTCAGATGTAATTATAAATAGTGGTATAAATTTTGAGTAATTTTCTGTCATTGGGAAAAGCTGTTCCGTGCTTTTGTATCATACAATACCTGTAATAAATTATTGTTATTATAGCTTACATAACAGAAATCTAGTGGATTATTTTATATTTCTGCATTAATTAAGAAATCTTCAGTCTAAAAATAAATAAGAATCAAAGTCAGTAACTGGAATATGAGATTAGACAAGCTCAGGTAACACAGAAGGGCAAAGACTTGTGCTGTGGGGATTTATTCCTGCAGGAGAGGTTTCCAGGTGCCTCAGTCCCACTTTCCCTGGGGTGGTTGTGCCGTGGCCTCACTAAAGGGAAGGAGCAGTTTTGTGATTTCTCCTCTGCAGACTCAGGGAGGCACCTGGACATGCCAAGGAGCAGCACCTGCCCTTGCAGATGCCACCATTCCTCAGTCACCAGCTGCACAAAGGGAGTTTAAACCTCTTTCTATGGTCAAATCCATACACAGCCACAATCCTGAGGTGGTTTTACTCTTTGTTTGCTGTCAGGGAGGTTTTGGGTGGAGATACCCTCCTCCTCCAACTCTCTCCAATTTTCCAGGTCCCCTGACATTTTGATGGCTAATCTTTTGGAGTGACAGGGCTTCTTTGGCTGGTCTGAGACTCCCAGGTGGTGTCACAGGAGAGGGCAAACCCGGTGTGGCTGGCATTGGTAAATTCAGGAGGGGAGGATGCTGATTCAGCAGGAGACAGTTACAAAAGCACGTCTGAGGGAAACCAGCATTAGGCAATGCTGTCAAAAACAAAAAAAGGAAGGATGGAAACAATCTCTTTAAGTGCCTGACACTAGTCTTGTTTGAAACTGAGTCAGGCTCCTGAAATGAGCAGTGGTGATGGTGTAAATATGGAAAGAAGCACTAGAACATTGCACTTTCTGGAAGGAGTGCTGGACAGAGTCCTGTGTAGTTCCACTGAAAAATGTTGGAAAGGGAAGAAATTGCAAGACTGAATGTGTTTTAGTACTTGTTGATATGCTGTTTCTGTAATATGAAGTTCTCACCATGATTGGTATTTATCTCAAAACAGTTCAATTTTAATAATGGTAAGTAGGGGCAAACTATCTCAGTAATGCAAAATGTCATGAGCAGGATGTGGATAAATGCATGATAAGCCTGAGTGCTCAGAGGAACACTCCTTGCTCTTTCTTCTTGTTTCTATGTCATCATTGATACAAAAGCATCACGATTTCTCCAAATGAGAATGTTTTTAGAAATCTATTAAACTTTTTTTTTTCCAAATCAGCCTGGGGTTTTGTAATTCACTTGCCTACAGAGGTAAAGTAAATACAGGAGCAGGCCCTGTCACAAAGGCCTTTATCTTGATTTTAGCAGCACTAGAATCAGTTTGGAGTGAGCAGCTTGCAGTTCTATGTGTTGCATTGCCCCAGGACTGCATCAATTCAGGGAGCTTAATTTGAACTATGTCTGAAAGTTATTGAGTACATTTTCAAATGCCCCTCTAATGAATTCTATGTTTTTCCTATGAAAATTCATAATATACATCCCTATATTTTTATATTAATTGAACATAAAACTTGATGGCTTATAGAAAATTTTTCCACAAATATGTTTAAAGTAGTTCTGTTAATATTAGAAAAGCAGAGGCAAAGCATGAGTCAAATTGGGTTCAAAAATTGATTTAATATCATCAGCATAACATACTCCTATATAGAAATTAGTGAAACATGTTCAGAAAGGAGAACTAATCTTGTTTTTTAGAAATTAGTCAGTGACATCTGGCACCCATGTATTTCATATGAGTGAAGCACATATCTTGCTCATCATATTCCTAAGATCTCTGATGAAGCATTTTTTCTTCATCAAAAACTGTGGAAGAATATTTTGGTCACTGGATAGATTTGGGGTTGTGATTTGTCAGACAAAAATGCTACCAAAACCAATAAAATCTTTTTTAATTTCTGTTCACCTCTGTACACGTTAAGACAAAAATAAAAGCAACTTGCATTGAAATTTAGTACTGGCTCAGATAGGTGTGAGGTACAGTGCACCTAATAAGAAACATTGACAAAAAAAATTATCTTAATGTTTATGCTTGCTCTGTGGCAATTTTTGTCCTCCTCATATTATTGATTAACAGCAGCCTGAATTTTCTACTTCTTTTCTTTAGTGTGGTGCAGCAATCGCTGAGGAGTGATGCAGCAACACAGGCATCCTGCAAATCCATTTATTTTTGCAAATGTAGGTACAGAAGACCTTATCTGCTTAAGTTTACAAACATTTCCTGAAGTTGATATAAATCATTCCACTTCAGACATTCTAAGATAGATCTCTCACTTAAAACCCTTAGTGATTCACAATCCACACGGGTTTTAAAACCAAACAATTACAGCAGTAGGGAAATCAGATGCTATTTCCCTTTTAAAGATATGTAGTTGATCAGTATCATTGTTTCCCACAAAAGTGACTCAGGGAGATGAAATATATCCCCCTTCTCTCCTCCTTTATACACAGAGTGCATCAGGCCTCGAGATATAACAATATTTACAAGCTCATGCTCCTGTTAAGTGGACCATGCTGCCACATAGTGGAGGTCTGAAGCACCCTGTCTTCACTCATTTTATTAAGTTGCATGAATATAAAGATGAAATAATGGGGCTTGTTCATTTATGTAATAATTAACGGCACATTTACACTCCCAGCATATCACTGTTGATGTTTACTATTTGATCAAGTATGATGGATGCCTTGTGGTTGCAGATTCAGATTAGCATAATTTCATCACCAAGGGACCCATGAAAAGGTTCAATTATAGAGCAATCTCATTAATACCAGGGCTTGTTAAACTAATAGAAATAGACATCCCAACAGCTCTGATATGTATACATGTGCATGGAATATAATTAATGGAAAAGCAACCCATACCTGAAACAAGCTTGAATGATACAATTACATGATATACTAGGCTGACTGAGACAAATGCTGTTTTGTTAGCTCTGTTCAGAGAAAAAAAATGTCAGCAAAAATATAGGCAGCTTTTCTTCCAAAATGTTAATAAGAGATTTCTCCTCTGTCTCTCAGTGATACATACTCTTTTTTTTTTTTTCTTCCTTTGCCTTTTTATGAAAAACTATTTAATTCCTACTGTCCTCTGATAGGGCAGCGTGACAAACAGTAACTCCCCAGCTACCCTTTATCTTTAGCCTCTCCATTTTTAAGCAGCCATTTTTCTAGAATTTGGGAGAATTTACCTCCAAACAAGAACTCTGGTAAGGAAGTTTGTAGAAGTTCTGCTTTTTGTAGCTGTGAATGTGAGTGGGCAGCCAGCTCTTTCTTTGGAGGAGCACACTTCAAATTTCTCAGAAAGGAGAATAGAGAACTACTGCAAGTGGCACCTGTCATTCATGCATGACAGGAAGCAGTTTGAAGTCCAAGCAACAATTTAGTCTTGCAGATTTTCTAGTGACAGACAAACCCTTTCCCCCGGTTTTTTCATCAGTTAAATACTGAAGCTGTGTGCAGAAACTATTTTCTCAAAGCTAATTTTTTTTATGAAGATGATTGGAGTTCTTAAATATTTTTCATTAAAAGAAATCAGTTTGCATAATGATTGTCATGTTATCTTTTACTTACAAATGCCTCGTTTGCATTCCCTGCTATTCCCACCATATCAGACCCAGGACAATAGGCATATATTCTACTTTGAATGTTACAGTGCATCATTTCCATGGCCAGCTGAGAACTTATCCATAGCCTACTTCCCCTCAAGTCAACAGAGGACCTATTCTAAATATTTTACATGAAATAATTCTTTGACCAACCTTAGCATTCTGATCAAATATTTTCTGGAGTGCCCTGCTAGTACTAATAATATCTATTAATAACAGCTAATACTCTATTAATAAAAACTAATACTCTCCTGTTTTAGTGAGCAAGCAGCTGAAAGGCCTGAGCTCTGGCTCTCCACTCTTCAGTCTGTGTGCAGCAGATTATGAACTCTGTGGGAAGAGAGGTCCTTCCCTTGCACAGCACCCAGCAGCAGATTAGGAGTTATGCACTAGGAAAGGCTGTTAAAATTATTTGGGACAGGCTGGATGTGACTTTTTCATAGCACCACTCTGGAAGATGCAGATCCCTCAGCCCATTATTGCTCAGAGACTTGGAAACAGAGAAGGACATTTGGAACCAGCTTCATAGTTACCTCTTGCTCCCTTTGAAGGAGGCAATATGGGATGTCCATCTATTTGATGTCCCATTGACATCAAATGTTTGAGAAATGGTGAATTTCTCACTGGCTGACATATTGTGTATTCTGGGAAGGTTTGTTCAGAATTCACTAAAGTGTAAATTTGTTAGTTCCATCCAAAGAAGCCCCATGAGCCCATTCTTATTTGACTGAGTTTATACTGCTTAGTAAGAACTTTCAGGGAAAAAAAAACCATGAAAAGCCACTCTCAAGCAAGAATAAGAGTGTCAACACAGTCATGCATCCAAGAACACTTTTTCTTTCAGGCAGTCTTGTGACACAAGAACTTTGGCTCTCAATGAGGAAAAACTTCCAGATTTTGACACAATCCTTCCCATTATTTCTCCAAATGGCTTTAATTCAGCCTTGCTAGAAAGCCAAAACTGATCTCTGCACAGGAGAACCATGACTAAATGTCATTTAGCTTGAACCTGTGTGAAAAGCAGTGTTGGATAATCACCACAAACACCAGGTTGTGAGCTCAGGGCTTTGCCACTGCTCTTCGTGTGCTTTGTGTAAATCTTGGTTTATTTTTCCTGTCTCTCAGTGATGTTGGTGGCTCAGGCCCTTACAATGAAGTCACTCCTTATGGTATATAGTGTGTTTAGGCACTATTTAAAATGAACAAACCAAAAAACCATCCTCACACAAAAAATAGACCACACCAGAGAAAAATCCCTGTGTAAAATCACTATGTAAATCTAGGAATTCTCTTTCACACTAGGAGTGGTGTGAATAGTCTGTGTCCTAGGACTGACACTTTTCAATTGGATTTATCTTTTCACTGACTTCACCAGTGGAGACTGGCTTTGGTCATGTCCCTTAAATAGTGCCCAATGTCCCTATGAACAAACTCTTTAATCATTTAGTGCTCATGAAAACCTTGCATGTCTGCAGAATGGTGTAGAAATGGTAAACTGCAGCAGAGTGTGGAAATAAGTATTGTAAGCACGGACAGCATCTGAGGCAAGAACTTTTTGGCAACCGTGAACAGCTCCAGTAAAATGGGTCCTGTTCAGAATACAATAACTCTCTAACAATTCATTGTTGAATCCCTCGTTCCCTTTGTAGACCTAATTTTTGCTTAAATTAATTTTTATGCTGATGTCTATATGGTCTGATTCCACCACGTGATCTTATTAAATCTACAGTGGTGCATTTTCTGCCACTTCTGCTAGTCGATTTTTCTGCAATTTTAAGCAAAATAACACTATTCCAAAAATACTTGAAAGCTCATGAATGACTCATACTGTAATTCATTGAATACCATAAAATATTCAGTGAGTCAGAGTCCTAGCACAAACCAAAGGTCCAAAAAAGACTCTATTGTTCCCAATACAGAGGTACAAAATCTGAAGACTTATAAAGCAGGCATTAGCAGCTATTCCTGCTTTTGGGGTTGACACTTCTCAAAATTCTAGCTAATCCCTGTGTGGATTTTTAAAACAGTGTAATGGAACCTAATAATTTTTTAATGAGAAACACTGTGTTTGCTAGATTAATTTCAATTTGCAATGTTGATTAGTTTCATGTGAAAGTGTAATGATCTGGAGGAATATATGACACTGGAAACAGTTTTCAAAGCAAAGCAGCTGTGTTGCATGGTTCCTCTACTCAGAATTACAATAGCAGCGTAGCTCACTTTCTGAATGATTCAGCTTTCATATTTTGAACACCAAAAGCTTTTATTCTCTAGGGCAAACTGATCCCTACATAGTCCAATGATCATGTCTCTGGCTGAGTGGATTGAGTAGGAAATGACTTAGAATACCCTGATCCAGAACTGAGAATATTCAAGGAATGAGATTCACTCAAGCTTGTTTCCCAAACTTGGGAAAAACCCAACACTTCTCTATGGATTATGCCTTCTGTCAGTTACATATATGGGTATCTATATTCAATTTCATAATTCCTGATCTTTTTAATCCAATCACTTTGCACTAGCATATATCTACTGATGTGACCAGGGCAGCAGCCTAACAAGGATGCCACAAAGGAAAGGAGAACCAGTCTGTCATAAATGCTATATTTACCTTTGAACACAATGGCAAATGGCATTTTGAGGTGTGGCCATTCATACACACAGCTTTAAAGGGTAATACACTTTCTGAAATAACAATAACACACTAGTTAGTAAGCCCAGAGACAATTCAGCTAGTGTTTAGGTGGTGATAACATTTGGTTTGTGCTGAGGTTTTGATAATGAAACAAAAATGGCATTGAGAATCATGTGGCTTCCTTGGAAGTACCTTTGGAGAAGGACAGGTGCATCAAAGCACCTTTTTAACAGTACTGAGCATAACTGGGATTTGAGGATTTCCTTGGAATACTCAGGCTGTGTTTAAATGTACTCTCTGGGGCAGATAGAAAATGGTAGATATGAGACTAAGTGGGTATCACAGGAAATAGTAGAACTGCAATACTGTGTTACTGCACCCTGTAGAGTTAGAAATGTCAGTCTGATAGAACAGTCGTACTTCTTATGCAGAGATTTTTAAAATAAAAAATCGGCAGCCTTGAGCAGATGACTTTTAAATGAATCCATACGCATTGATACATTCCCTTGCCAAGGTGCAATATCATTGATCACAACTGGGACTCGTTGTTAAGGTTTCAACAACATTTGCATTAACAAGTCACCTTTGTATCGTAAAAAGGGAGAGGGTTGATGGGCATTAAGAAAACAGCTGCATCATAGCAAGCAGCCAAGAGCACAATGGGTGTCAATAGGAGGTAAAACTACTCCCGCTGAGACAAGTGAAGAAGAAAAATGAAACAGGAGGATTTGTTCCAGCAGCCCTGTCTAATTGTTTATTCCTTTCTCATTCCATCCTAGTCACTTAAGGGCTGTGGCTTCTGTCATGTAAAAGGAAAAATCAAACCTTGGGCTGCTTGGGGTTTCTCTCACTGTAAAGGAGTGGGATTTGGGTGCTGGGAAGCTGTGGGCAGGGTGATGGCATGTTACCTTTTCCTGATTAGCTACAAGGCATTTACTTCAGATAAGTGCTGTGTGAGCGTATGACCTCATAAGTGGCCCCAACCAAACACTAATAGTCTACTTTAGAGAGGAGATTAGGTTCCACTAATGGTGTCACAGCATGAAATAAGATGCAACATATTAACTGGGAGAGAAGGGGCACAAGAGGAGGGGGGGAAGCTTGGAAGAGAAAAGGACAGCTTAAAGGTAGAACTCAGGGATAACGCAGGATATCTGTAGCTCCTGAATGAAAGAAGATTTTGCAGGCTTCTTGTGTGGAAAAAGATAATTTAAAACAATAGAGGTACTGACTGCACTGTACCAGGGCCAAAGGCTTGGCTGTCCTGAGTGTGTTGGCCAGTGCAGGGAGCCCAAAGCACAGCTCTGCCATAGCTGGGTTCCCAGAGTGAGGCAGAATTTGCCCACAGCAGCTGGTCTCTGACAACTGCATGGTGTCCCATGTCCCTCGGGGTGCTGAATGATGAATCCACATCATATTGGTTCTGAGAGCTTCTAACAACAGGAACCCAACGCATTGTTACTGGAAGTTTCATCCAGTGCAAGCTGACTTGGTCCTGCTCCCCTCGGAGGCCCCTGTTTCTCTTTTTTATGGTTATACCAAAAGCTGTAAAAATGAAAATCTTTTCGTCACTGGTATCATTGAAACCACTGTGCTTCCCAGGAAGAATAAGTCAGGCATTTCCTATAATCTGCAGAGAGATCTCTTATAACTGTGAGATGGATTTCATAAATAAGGCAAACAAAACAGTTGAATTCAAAAGCTTGCTGTCAGTTGAAAGATACCTGGCAAATTGTAATATCACTTGTTATTTTATCCACCCAAGCTGAAGGAGAAGGAGCAACTTTTTAAAATAATCCAAACTTTTTTTTGTACAAAGGGTCTTGGTTCTAAACCAGTAAAATTTGGCAGAAGAATTTCTGCTCTAATTTATAGGATTTCTAAATTTTTGAAGCTTATAACATTTGTGCTGACCAAATTCCCTAACAGGCTGAAGTTAAACGGTTGGCTCACGCATGTGAAAAATGTTTTGGCCCATGTCATTTCTTAGATTTTGGTATTTTTGTGAAATGGGTGTACCAAATAAACACAGTTAAACAGTACTGCTCCAGTACCTATCTGAGCAGGGATACCTGTGGTATCCATGCTCAATTTCAAGTCCATGATGGTCCCATTAGAATCTCCTTTTACATGCTAGGAATCAGGCAATAAATTCTATATTGCATTTTCTGTGTGCCAGCTGTCTTAACCTTACATGCAAATCCAGTGGGAAATAAACATTTGAATTAGAATCTGATTTATTATAAAGAAATCTGAAAACATTGTAAGGAATTTTTCAACTTATGCAATGTATATATGGTTTTGCAGTCCAAGCACAATTTAAAGTTCAGGCACAGTTTGAGGCTAGAATGAGAGAATCTTTCTCTGAAGGCTGTCTACTGATTTTACTGTTGCTTACAAGCTGGGAGCATGTGATTAACAACACTCTGGTTTGAATAACAGGGCACTGGACTTCTCACTAAGAGACGTGTTCATCTATTGAAGCACTGAGGTGTAACAGTGCAGTGTTGCTGCTGATATGAAAAAAGATCCAAGAGTGATCTGCTCTTGCAGGAAACAACTTGTATTTTCAGGGAGGCAAAAAGCACAGGTGTTGAACTAAAGCACAGGTGTTAATTTCTGTTCTCTTCTCATACACACATATATATGTATGTCTGTATACAGACATATTTATAAGTATATACACGTTTGCAGACACATGTACAAAACTGTAAGGTGACAGTCACATATCAGATTGTTTTTGAAAGAGCACCTTAAAAGCACTGACTAGTTTCAGGGTTGGGTTTGAGGCAGAGCAGATGACCTAAGTGCATCCCATGCCAACATGCATCTGATGAAAACATTCATCTCTGGAAAGATGAATAGTTGAATTGTGGTTCTTTGCATGGTGACAAGATTAATTTGAAATAACCCTCTCTGGAGATGATATCAGCCACCTAGGCTTGTAATCCCAGAGAATTCACTGTCAATTGAAGCTATCAAACTATTTTCATTAGATAAATGCCTCCTTCTGCAGGATTACACACCCATTCATTTCCATCTCAGTTAAAGAATCTTTGCTCCATTGTAGCTAATACTAGTGAGAAGTTGGATATTTTTAAAGCTGTGCATAATTGCTGCTTGTGGGACACTGGGCAGTTTCATGTGCCTACATCTGCCAGCTTGGCAAAGCTGTGTGTTCAACATATCTCACACCTACACTTGGTAGAGTTCATGGACCAGGCATCCATAGGCTCAAATTCCCTAAGAAACACGTGTTGGTAGCTGTACTCAGAGGGCAGAAATAAATGCAGGGCTTCAGTTTCTTTTGGCCTGTCACACAGTTCCTAATGTGTGAGCAAGAAGGAGAATGATCCCATCTTTGTGACACAAGTCCTGTTGGGAGATAGGCAGCTCTGGATTTGCATGGTCTGGTCCTACTGCCTGGGTCCTACTGCCTGGGGGCTCGGTACACTGCTTCTCAGTGGGAGGAGAAAGGAGAAGAAAAGGACCCCCATAGCTCCTGCTGTCTGGTAGCCAGTCTTCCTCCAAGGGACACTGGGCACCCTCAGACCAAGGTGGGAAACAGATTTTGCCACTCCAAATGCTCCAATTACTGGATGCAGCATAAACAGAGTCAGGAGCACCAGCTACTCTTGCAGCTGTCACTGCAGAAGTTGTATTCCACTCTGTTCACAAGGCTGAGTTGGTGAGAGAGAGGGGGGCTTTCAGACATCTCCTCCTCCTGTTCCTGAGGGACTTGGTGGCCTGTAGCTCAGGCACTCAAGTGTGCTCTGAGCACTCAAGTGTGACAAAGCAGCTGGGCTCTTGAGGCAATTTTAGAAGGCATCTGCTACTCATCACTGCACTGTATTCAGAGATTTTTAGTGGTGGTTCTGGATGCCTCCGTAGGAAAGGATGTTCGTCACAAGTTCTCTGCTACCCTGTATTGCAGTAGGCCACAAACACAGCTGTCTCCTCTGGTGCAGTACCAGTGGTCCTGTACCAGCCTTTTCAACATGGTAGCAGAGCACAGCTGAAGCAGAGACTGGGGCTGGGGGTGAAAAACTAACTCATATTTTATTATATGTGTTACAGCATAGACAGTGCATTTTCCACATACTTTTCAGTCTCAGAAAGATAATGCAAGAGCCATGTGTAGAAACCCACAGCCTGCTGCTATAGATGTTTCTCACTTTTGCCTTTCTTTGAGGAACTTGAAAACCTCTGTCTTGCTATTGTTAAAATACTGATTTGTCTTCTGATGTTCTTCTCAGCAATCTTGCTAAACAAATAAACCAGAGGCATGAGACCTGTTGTTCTAACTTCTCTGCTAGATGAACACAGAAGGCTCTCTCCATGCAATTTGTAAGGTTCATGTATTTCTATGATTGCACCCAACTTTCATAAAGCAACAGGTTTAGAGCATCCTTGCTGCAGGACACAGCACCATTCCTTCCTGGAGCTCCACTCAATATATCTGCTGCAGTTTAAGAGCTGATCACTGCTCCCGAGGCAGTTTGAAACACTCTGGCCACTGACCTCAGTTGTGACCACTCTCATTTCCCAATATGCCACAGATTTGTACTTACACCCTCTCTGGGAGCTGTTGAAGCTGCAGGGGGCTGGATGTGACATTGGCTCTGATCCCAGTGCCCTCGCACATGACCCCAATCAGCTTCGCTACAATTCTCATGATACCCACAGGCTTTCCAGATGGAAAGAGAAAAATAAATGTTATCAGCACAATCCAAATGGAAAAGGGCTATTTTTTTTCCATAGACAATCTCTGATTCTGGTACACAGGAGTTATTAATTCATCTTTTTGTATAAGAATGGTTTCATTTGTTAGAACAAGGGAAATATAAAAGGCTTACTTTGATTGTCAGGTTCCTTTTTTTCCTTTTAAAATGAGAAATAATGCTAAAAGGAACTACCCTTTATTTTAATGCATTTGCTATTCCTCGTTAAATCTCACAGTCTGTCATATGGAAGGAATTGGTCATTAAATCTATAGTTAACTTGCAACTAATAATGAATATTAGTTGCAGCTGCACTAAAATGAGAGTTGCATTTAGAATTGACTCCAAGTCACAAGTCAAGTAATAACCAGCAATACTTTCTCTCTGAAAACAGCTAGATGAGGCTATAGAGGCACCCTTCAACAACACAGGAAAAGACATTTCACAGTGGTTTTAATTATTTTGCAAATTATTTTTGTGTACTTTAGAAATTAAACTGTGCAGAAATCAATTGGACATATTCTGCATTTGCATTGGTGTTCATGAGTTCTCATCATGCCTTCAGGGTGTAAATGTGCCTGGATTTATCCTGTAATCTCCCATGACTAAAAGAAAGTTTTGAATAAGTCTATATATTAAAAAAAAAGATTGACTGTTAATTAAATGGAACAGTAATTTTTAAGGCTTCTGAGGAATTTTGATTTCTACTTTTTTTTCCGTCAGAACAAAAGAAAAACATAATTAAATTTATTTCTCATTATTCGATCTTTCTATCTCTTTTCACAAGGAAATACTTATCACTGTAGTTTTGATATTATTTTAAAATAGGCATTTGAAGAAATAATATCATGTGATGTGTGACAGATATGGCTTACCTGCAATTAATACCTTTTTCCAATGTCTTCATCTCATGGAAATGTAGAATAAAGTAATTTATGTGCATCAAAAAAAAAGATTTTACCCTATCTCTTTTCCCCTGTGAACGACCTAAATATTGAAACAGGAGACTAAAAGATAAACACTGTTTTATGTCAAACATAGTGGGGAAAATAAAACCAAGATAGCCTCACATTGTTTTCAGGAATAAGTGAACAGAGTTGAAGTTCACACCTTCGCTCTGAAAAAGTGTTTGTGTCATAATATTTGGCTAATGATATGTTGCACTGGTAGCCTCAACACTTACATACACCAGGCTAGTGCTTAGCAGGGCAGTTCCCATCTGCACAGGTCCCATCCCTGATGTGCTGGGGCTCATCTGAGGGCTTGACAAGGATGTCTTTCCTCCATACCAATTCAATATGTGCTGGGATTACCAGGAATGTATTGAATTAGTAAAATCTGTGATAAATTCTTAATTTAATTAACTACAAATTTTAGTCAGCTGAGCTGTCATCAAACATGTTTTACAAATATACTAACACCTTCAGAAAAATTTTGCTTTATAGGTTGTAATTAAAATAAATATTTAATCTGTCATTGCACAAAAAGCAGTTGGCTGAGCATAATATAATTATATTAATCATCTCCAAACCATGATGTAAGTAACTAATCAGCTCAAAACCAAAAGCTGCTTTGGCTTCCCTAGAAATGATGTAGTCGTAATTTCACTAACGCCTTTCCAGACACTCTTTGCCCTTCTTACTGTCTGAGTAAATGCTGTGGATGCAATGAGAGATGCACCCTTCAGCATCTTGAAGACAGCAGGAACTGGTGGAGTTTTTGTTTGGTTCACTGCTTTCAAAGTTCCATTAGAGCTGCTGAGTGTTAGAGCTGGGCAAGGAGCAGTGATTCTGGGCAGTCTCTCAGTTTGTTGTGTTCAGTCTTGGTGGGATAAACAAATAAGGTGGGCAGTAACTAGAGGCAAAATCTGCTGTGTCTCTTCCTTGGCACAACCCAGCATCTTGATTTGCAATTCACTTCTTTTTATAAAAGTGCCTTGGTGCCAGATTCTGGTGGTTTGGTTGTTTCTTCATTAAAATAATACCTGCTAAGGAATTTTTGTTGATTGTAGGAATTTTCAGTGCAGTTCAGAGGTGCAACTATGCTACACTGAGACAAAGCTGTTTGCCAGCTAGGCAGTTTACTGAGTAAATATCTACTGCCAGAGTCCACGCATAGCTGTGCACATGTGTAATTCATATATTCAAGTTCTTTTGTTAAGTAAGACTAAGGTTTGAAAGTTTTTAGAATCAGGGCCTGAAATGAATGTTTCTGCCCTGCTCCTCCTCCTCCAGCCCCAAACCAGTGATCCCAATAATAAGCAACATGTTGAACTGTGGAAAACTCTCATCATCACCTCACTATTTATTTAATAGCAACCAGATATTTTTACTGCCAGATACGTGCTGAGGTTTTGATGACATGCATATGACATACAGTGGCCAGTAAGGTTAATCTCAGATCTATATTTTTTAAAGATCCCTGTGAGGAAGGACTTCTGCTCCTGCTGTCAGTGTAGAGATGGCTTTCCCCACTGCAGCTCACCTCACGGCATGCTCTGGAAAGCCTCTCACTTTGAACGTATCTGCTTAATAAAAATGCTTTCACTGACAGTGAAAAATGGAACCTATCAATGTGTTACCAGCCCACATTTCCATTGCTACCATCTAAACTTCAGAGCTGCTGCCCTCAGTGAGAGGCAATGATGCTATTACGGCCTGACAAGGGCATATTGAGAGACTTGGGCATAGATTGCACAAATGCTCTTATAATTTTATCTTTTAGAATGGGCCTTGCAGTAGAGATAATTAAAAAGTGCTGGCTTACAAGGCATAAGAGGGATCAGTCTGAGAGCTCAGAGAGCAAACAAATTATGAGCGACCCAAAGGTAAATGTGTGTGTATGTTCCCATTAAGGATAAAAGAAGCAACAAGTAAATCCACTACCAAAACCAAACAGATTACAGTTCAGGCTGTGTTTCTAAAAGATGAAGAAAGGTAAATCGATCTTACCCTCAGATGCAACAACTTCTAATAGCTCTGCCAGGGATGTCAGCAGTGCTTCTATCTGGCTGTGTTGTAGTTACATTCTTTTCAAACACTGAAAGCTGTGAACTGTCCTAGCAAAAACCTCAACAACTGCAATTAAGCAATTTAAAAGTCCTAAGTCATAAAGAATGGATAGTCATAAAGAAAACTGGAGAGTTTTCTTTGCAGTGCCCTGCTTAGCTGGGAGCTGTCTGGTCACTCCTACAGAAATGGTGTTCTTACACCTTTGGACACTTTTGCAAGGAAGCACCCCAGGCTCCTTCTTGCTTGTTCATTAGAGATGAGCTTCAATGTGTGAAGGTGTCACTAATGACACTTGCATGGAATGCTAGGTGAAAACACTGGATATAGTCCCTGGACATCAGCAGAAGCCCTAGTAAGACAAAGGCATCTTCATGTACTACTCCCTCAGAAGGGATATTATTTTCTTCTAGTCTAAATTTCAAACATTCAGTTTTGGGAAATGGTTTGGAGGAAAGATGCTTTTGTTTTAGTGAAGAATGGGGCAGGAGTAGGGAAGTCAGAACAGTGTTAAGTTTTGAGGACCTGCCACTGATAGTGAACCTCTGAACTGCCAGTCATTTGATTATATGTTTGGCACAGAGAAGAACCAAATTCAAAATTAAGCAATACAGGGAACTACAACTGAATCTCCAAATCCAGAATTTTTTTTTTAATCACCAGTCTTGGCTGTGGCAGTATAGCCTGACTCTCGTTGTGCCCCAGGAATCAGAATTTCCATCCTTGGCCAGCAGCAGCTAGAGCCCTGGCCTTACTGCACAGACCTGGTGATAGGATTGGTGTGCATGGTCCCATCCACATGCTCCAGGATTCAAATGCTCCATGGCTTGAAGCACCTGACCCCAGCACAAAATAACCTCTGCTCTCATTGCAAAGTCCAAATTATTATCCAACCCACTAAGTTATAATATAGCAGAGGTATACTAAGAGCTGGCATGACCTTTTGAAATGCAAATTAACAGTCGAGTAATAACTAGGTGCTTTTGACCCTAAGAAAAGCCAAATGCTGAGCCTGTTCTTGCAAAGCTGAAGATGTGCTGTGTACATTACAGCACAATTTAACAGCACACACACAGAGCCATCCAGCCCAGCCAGGCACCAGCTCCCAGTCCCCTGTGCCATCAGGCTGTGCTTCCTTTCTCATGACTCTCTTGCTTTGAAGTTGAGCTGCAGCCTGCTCAGCTGTGTTCAGCAGGAGGGCTGAAGGTTTGAATATTCAGATTTCGTCTCTGTTTATAGAGTGGGCTTTTGAGATGTAGGAATTCTGTTACATTGCCCAGGGTGTGGGGGAAGGGCTGCTGAGGTGGTTAATGGGTCCCGAGGAGCTCCATCCCTTACACAAACCACTGCAGGCCCCTGCTGCTCCTGCCAGACCTTAATGGCCACATGGACCTAGAATATAACATCAGGTACCTTTAACAGAGCTTTTTAATTGCATCTCTGATTTTATTTCTGCTTGTTTCATACTGGCTGCATGCTGCAGCAGGTAATATTTAGTCTACTCCACTTCACTAGGGCTGCTTTAAAATTGATGTTGAAGCATTATTGCTTTCTGCAGCAGCTGACTCGGGCACACATGAAGTTTCCTTGATTTCCACAAGGAAAAAAGTATGAAATTTGATAATATAAGAGGGAAGCTATTGATTTTCTAAAGCCCCATTTGCTGCTTCAGTGTATGCAATACTCTCATGTAGACAAGCACGTAACAGCCCAATTAATGAGTGGGTGCCCAGGAAGGGAAAGCAGAAGAGTATTTACCTGCTCTGTCCTTTCATTCCAAGTCCAGACAAGCAGTATGATATTCCTGCCAAACAACTTGGGAAGAACATGTTTAAGTCTCACAAAGAAGAACTCTGGAAACTCCCCTGTTTTCCAGGCAGCTCCTGCAGCACACCACAAGAGGCGCAGCACTGAGGCTGCTGCTTCTGATAGAAATGTGTTGTAGCTGCACTACAACAAAGTACGCTGGGATAAAGGAATGAATCCCTGTCCTGTTTGTTCCATGGGGGACCCTTTCTCCCATTACAGAAAAATTGGCAGCTCCAGTTGTGCAGAGCTGTGTGCACAGCCAGGGAAGGGGCAAGCTTGCCAAGGGGTTTGTTGCCTGTCAACAGAGAATGGCACATTGTGGAGTGTGGCTGGGGTGGACCTGTGACTCTTCTCTGCTGCCAGTCCTTATTACAGGCCATCATCCTCTCCAAAGTTATTCCTGCCCTTTGTCTTTCTCTTGTGGGCAGATGTTCCCTATTCTCTATCAAGCATTGATAAATGAGTGAGTACGAACAGAAATGTTCAACTGGATGAACTGTTTTAGCACTGGGTAATTCTATGGTCCATGCAGCATAATTAAAGGTCAGTGTGCTCCTTCCTACTTGAGGTCACTTTGTGTATTTGAAGTTGCACCTTAGACTTAAGGCTTCCCCTGCACAGGAGGAAGTGTTATAAATGAATAAACTGACCTATTCTACCTCTTCCAACACTCTGGAAAGCCACTTTTTTCTGTAAATTGTGGGCACTACCCATTGGGAGGTGCTGCAAAGGGCTGCATACAGTTACAGTGCTCTATATGGAGCACTTTCATAGGGTATTTGCAGGTCTTTGTGGCCCTTTTAACCTCTTCTGGTTTATCCTGTACAAAATAATTAAGCAGCCTAATGGAGAAGGCACAAGAGAGGTGCCATTTGCTGAAGATTGCAGTGATGTAGCTCCTGTGTCTGGCAGCGGGGCTCATATTGAGCCAAGTGTGAATCAAGCACCTGTTATTTAAAGTAACACACTAAAGCAGAATTCCATCAATTTGCTGTTTGGGTTTTTTAATATTCATAAAAATATATTTCTTGAGGCAGCAGGGATAGCAGTGAAAGGAAGGACAACTAACATCCGCATCTTCTCCATGTGATTAGAGTATTTGCATCAAATACTTTATTATGAAGGCTGGAGAACAAGAAAAGCATATTCAGCATCATATGTTATGGCACAATCCCTCTCTGGTAGAGCAAACAATGGGACCATTATACAAGCTGACATATTTTTTGTTTCTAATATATTCTGCTTCTTTGTGTCTGTGTGTGCTTAAATAGCAGGCACAGATGTACTGTTTCCAAAGGTCTTTGACTTGTCATGAGAATACTGTCTTTACCAGTAAAATAAATTGATTACTAGTGACAATGTTAACTATTATACAAAGAACACAGCTCTGGTGGGCTTTGTTAGATTTTAAAGAAAAGGTGATTATTTCTTCTTTATGACAGTTTGAAAGGTTTGCCATGTGGATATTCCTTTGCTCATGAATATGCAGAGCAATGGCAACAGGCCGGGGAGCCAGATCTTCACATTGACCGTTGGCTGTGGTTGAGGTGGAAGAAGAAATAAAACACAAGACAAACACAAAACGTACAAAACCATCACAGAAGGTGGTTGTTAGAATATCCAATTGTGAGGATATTGTGCAATATTGTATTTGGGGTATAATATCAAATTGATGACAGAGTTACAGGGAAAGCAGTGCCAGTGGGATGATGGACAGAGCATCAGGTTCACCATAAGGCCACCAAACTCTTGAATGTGGCTAGGGATTATTATTTGATGCTATGATCAAGTATCCTTTGAGCAGTGATCTCAGGAAACTGGCCAATGACACAAGGCAACATATCTTTCTTATCAAGCTGTGTTGAAATTTTTCTGGGAAGCATTCTGGTTTGCTGAAGAAAAAACAAAAATTCATGCAGGTACTTCAGTGTGCTATAGAGCAGAGAAATTAGTGAAGGAACAGAGTGAAAAACACAGCCACAAAATATCTACTTTTTTATTACAATGGCTTCTCAGAGATTTTTCCATTTTTAATGAGAAAAATTATAAAAGGCATACCGAGTGTAAGTCTTTTACTAGAACCTTTACATTTCTGCAGGTTTTTGCTCTAAAACATATTCAAGAAGTTCTCCTACAGATCTCATGTTAAAATAATTTGGGATCTTTTCCAATGTAATTTAAGATGCTACAAATATTTTGTGTAATGAGACTGGAAATTATCCATTTGCTCTCCCTAGAAAAGGCTATGAGTTCTCCCTTGATTGCAGTTCAGATCATGCTGCTAAACACCAATTTAGAACACAAATCAGGCTCCTTGTTGATTGCAGTTCAATTCATGCTGTTAAACACCAGTTCTCTGATCAGCAAGATGCTGCTCCGTGGGCTGTGACTTGGGCCTCCCAAAGCAAAGGATGTCCAATTTTACATAGGTTGCATTATTAAAATTAGGTCTGTCCTATCAAATCATAATTAGGGCTAGAGTTCTTACCTGTTCCTACAGCAGGCCTTCCCTTTTGTATTCAAATGTTTTTTAGTGACTCATCTAGAATTAGTGACAACTATGCATTCCTTTGGCACATGTAATCTGCCTTTCCTTTAAATCATTGACTCTTGTTCAAATATCTATGACATCCTTAATGCATTTAATCTTCCTCTTGTTTAGAAGACTTTTTCTTAGATTAATTCTTTCTCAGGTTGCTGAACATTTTTTGATTTTCCTTACTGATCAAAATGTTAATGGTTTTCACAATTGGTCTTCCAGTCAGAGTGAAAGAAAGAGCAAGACTTTCCTAAAATCTACACCCCATGTCAACATCTTGCTGATGAAGGATCTTTTTTCTGTTTTTGACTGTTAAATCCTCCCTGGTATTGCACAGTCATTGTTACTCCATTTTACATCATTTGGTTCCAGTGACTGCCCCAGTGCTGTTTTTCTCTGCCTCGTGTCCTGTTCAACACCTCCAGCCCCAGCATCTCTGCAGAATGGAAGTTCTGTGTGAGTGCTCTGTAGCCCCTCTTCATGGCAGGCTGACTTCTGAAAACAAGCTCAGCAGTGAAATCAGCCCCTTTTCCACCACAGAAATCTCTAGGACAGAGCATGAAGTGTTCCTCTATTCATTCTTTGATCCAGGGTGAAATGTGGTGCATGACAGAAGCTGCTACTTGTGCTGGGTTTCTTCTCTTCAGGTGCATCTTCATGCTTCCCAGCCCCCACTTTCACATTGCTTTTAAAATGTCAAATGAATCGTTATTATGCATTTTTATGGACCACAGAGATACCTCGATATGTTTAGGAAGACTTGGCCTTTGTACTTCTTCTAGTTCTCTGCTGCATCATCCTGTTCTTACTGTACCTGTCCAGCCTTCTTGAGGTGTTCCTCAGCCTGGTTCTTTCTGATCGTCACACTTAAAGCAGCTAAACTCCATCTCATGCTCCTACCTTATTCCTAATCTGACTTCATGTCCATTCTGCCTCTGTTGACTAATGTTCTTAAAAATACAGATTATGTAATAAAAACCAGCATTTTAAAAGGAACAGGCATCCAGGCAAAGCAAGGAAGTATGAAAAATATCTGATCCTTTTTGGAACCTTTCTGCACTACTCTTCTGATTAATAAACCTGCTTTCAAATTGAGAAGAATTTATTATACAGCATGTAAAAAAAATCTTACTGAAATCCTACAGAGCCTTGGAAGGGACAAACCCTAAACTGGATGAAAGATGGAATATGCTAAAAAAGGAGACTGAAATGGAAATTTGCTTTGTTACAGCAATTTCTAATCAATCCTTGTGTATCATTTGGTAGTATTTGTAATGAAAATATTCTCATGAAATAAGAAAAAGTATAAAGTGCTCATTCAAAAGCACCTACCAGCTGAATATACTGTACTAAAGGAAAGACTGCTATACCTAATCAGGGGTTCACATTTCAAACCAGAAGGCCTAACGTCTTCTGAGATATAAGTAAATGAAAATTCATGATTCTGTATTGTGCCCAAGAGCCAACTTTACTGCTATTGCCATATAATTATTTATAGCTGCAAACTATCAAATGGAATTGCTTACCACCACCTTACTACATGTGGTAATTGATGTGAAGTGAGGCATTGCGTCCCCAGCTGACCCCAGCATCCTGAAAGTCAGATGGATTTTATCTAACTCAATTATGATTGATATTATCAAAATCCGTGGAGCGCGACACGGTGTAAGGGGCTTTCTAAGTGTATCTATTGATTGTTCCTCTGCGTCTCTGTGTGTGTGTGCATGTGTTTCTCAAGGCTGTGGCAATGGAACTGTCTCTGGGGAAGGGAAGAGCAGTATTACTGACAATTTCCACCTGTAAATATATATTTCTGATGGCTGAACTTGCCTTCATTGCCTCATAGGGATTGCTGGAGCTTGTACTACAAAACGCCATGTTCACTGGCAAAGAATTTTGCTACAGTAAGAAAATTTGCCAGTATGGTTGGTGGGGTTGAAAACCAAAATGTTCTGTGATCTGCTTTGCTGAGACTAGAGCAGGACAAGAATTCCTGTGTTCCAGTTCTGGGCCATTCCTTCACTCCACTGCAGCATAGCAGTGGCAGTGCTCTGTGTAAGCAGCTAGCCCTACAGACTGGCTGCTGCAGATGTTTGCAAAAACAGCCATAAGGCTGCAGCAATGAAATGGAGCTTTCTCCAAGGCAGCCTTACTATTTCCAGCAACCTGGAGTTCAGGGACTGCTGTTTAGGTCTGCATCACTGTGTTTAATAATCTCTGATGGACATTTCTTGTCTGAATTTTCTCCACTCAACTTCTGAACAATTTTGACATCCAAATGTAATACAGAAGTCTGTTTTGATAAAATAGGAAACATGTAAAGTAATATATATTTCTATATACCTGCTGTTTTGTGTTTTTCCAGACTGCTCCCTAACTGATGTAGTATTATGAGAAATGATGACCATTTATTCCCTACTCACCTTTTCCATGTTAAGGGGTGTTTTTATAGACTCCTCACAAAACCTTCCTCGAGCTTTCCTGTCCTAATCAAAGGAATCTTATCTAATTAATTTTTCAGTAACCTTTCGAAAATGTTGCTGTCATTATTATTTTTCTCTATGTTATTCTGTAATGCCACCTTTGAGATCAAACACTGAAAAGTATTCACAAATCAGGGATGCTGTGTATAAATAATGTTTTTCCATTCCTCACCTAAACATTGGGTTAATGTTTATTGTCCATAATTACTCTCCCACTTTGCTAAGTGATAATAAATTATTTAGGGTGCCATGCTGTGTTTCTGGTTTAGGATATTGTTTTCTCTTCCCTTCCCCCCACCTGTGCAATGTTTGCTTTTTGTCAGCATCTTGTCTCTTTGGCCGTTTTATCACCAAGTTGCTCAGAGATTCTTCACCAAGCCTTGGTCAGTTTATGTTTTTACTGTTCTGGTAATGTTGTAGTAGATATTAAATTGCCACCAGGAGATGCACTCCTCCATTTTTCTTAAATCAGTTGTGAATACCTTACAGCACAGGTCTCGTTACAGACCTTCCTACAGCTCTGTAGGAAGGTACACACCCTTCACAATGAAAAATCATTTATTTAGTCATCATTTCATAACCAACATGAAGGATGGATGAATTTATATGCTGGAGAAGATGTTTCACTGCTCTACCTGCCCTTTTTTTGAATTCGTTTTTAAGCATTGTGGTGGCCTGGAAGCAGCATAGCTCAGTCAATAACAAATTTGGAAATCCAGCAAGGTGTCTTCCTGGCCTGTTCTGTGGACTCATTTTGCAAGGAGCATCCAGAGAGTCAATTCTTGCACCATTATAAAGTTGCAACGAATGAATGTAATGTCCAATCACTGTGCAGCTGGAACAGGCTGGAACAGGTTAGAACAGGATGGAACAGGCTGGAACAGGTTGGAACAGGCTGGAACAGCTTGGAACAGGCTGGGACAAGGTGGAANTTAGAACAGGCTGGAACAGGCTGGAACAGACTGGAACAGGCTGGAACAGGCTGGGACAGGTTGTAACAGGTTGGAACAGGTTGGAACAGGCTGGAACAGGTTGGAACAGACTGGAACAGGTTGTCTTCCAGGGATTTATCAGCTGATAGGAATATCTATTAAAAAGTTTTTTGTGAAGTTGTAATGGGAAGACTGAATGGTTTCTTAGGAAATAAGTTATAATGCCAGGTATTGAGATTTTGGAGCTTTTCATTCAGCTAAGTAAAACTTCTTGATATTCTTATTAGCAAAGCACACATCTACTTCCTTTACAGAGTGTCTATAGTGCTCCTTCTCTTTTTCACAGCCTCCTGGGACTTTCACAGTAGTGCGCAAAGCAGCCATAGGACTGACCTAACTGCCCTGTTCTTTTCCCAAAAACAACATTCAGACTACAGGAAGTTAGTTTAGGAATGTTATCCTCTTCCCTGTAGCAATACAGTTAGGAGATTGCAAATGCATCCATAATCCAGCTATTGGCAGCTGTCAGACAGCCCCGTTTGAATCCTAGGTTCCCTGCAGCTGTTACAGTATTAAAGGAAAGGTACGTCTCCTCTTCCTACTTCCTACCAGACCAGTCATACACCAGATCCCTTGAACAGAAGGGTCACACCAGCATTTAATTAACACTCATATGGGAAAATGAAAACAGTTGAAGATGGTGCACTGTAAGCAGCACTTCTTTTTATAGCCATCCACTTTTGGTGAGCTAAAGAAATAACCATCACTATTAGAAGAGTCAAAATCCATTTCACAAGAATAAATTCACAGAGCTGTGAAGTTTCTTGCTAACTGTTCATTCTTAGAGAGATGCACATTTTCCCGATACATCTGGAAATGCAGAAGAATAGCCACAAGAATACCTATAATGCACTACACAAGAGATGTTGACAGCATGTTTACTTTATATTTCTCTCCTCAGAAAAGAGATATACTGCTAATTCTATTGCTACTGTTATTTAAACCCAAGTGGATAGTATTTTTTATGGCTGCATCCTTAATATCATCCAAGTTTGCTAATCTACTCAATCAAAATTTATGGATTTTCCTTTTGCAAAACTTACATCTCAATGAAAGATCTCTTGCTCATTTTTGGTTGGGATTTTACTTTTTTTTTAATGTTAAAAAATACTGCCTAATATAGGAAATTGATGAAGTTGGTTTTCCTGATTTTGGTCATCCAGAGGAAACCAGACTGTCTTTGAGTGAGACTTCAAAGGCAAGATGTTTATACCACACCATAATTTTGGCTCTGAGTGTCAGCCAACAAGTAGGCACCTGGCCATGGGATTCACCAGCACTTTAGCCCAGGTAACTTTCATGCTTCTACAGCATCTGACATGGAGTTCACCTGCTAGTGACTGACCCAGTGTTTAACAGCGATTCACCACTGGAAATAGTCTTTGAAATTCATAAATTCAAGGCAAGCCTGGTTTATGGGGACTGATAATGGTGTATTAGTTGCTGGAAGTTAATGAGGTCCTGTGTTTGAGTACAACCAGATTAAAATGAAAAACGAACCACATTACATTCTGTTTCGACAATTATTATCAGTTGGTTGTAATATAAATATGCAAATTTCTCAGCTTGAACTTTAACATCCTCTGTAGAGACCATTCATCTCTTTAAAGTATTAATTTAAGTTGTAAAAGGATCCATACATCATTGCATGTCATTTTGAAAACAAATATTAATCAATTTTACACTCTGAATTGCCACTGTGCAAGTGTAATGTCCATTATTTTGGAGCAAGTCAGTGGCAAGAAATTTACATATTCATTCTTGGCTTAAGAAATCATATGATAATACAAGTACAACACAAGAAATTCAAAAGACTTAAGACCTTATCATCATCTATTCAATGGCAAAAAGCCTGCCTTTGCATTCTCAATGCATTGGTATGCAGATTAGGAATATGTTTCTCATTCCTATCAGTATAACCTTGAAAGCTGGTGACAGCTGAAGTGTAGTCATAAGTTTTCTCTTCCAACAGAAAAAACAGAAAGAAAAAGAGGCAACGAGTGTAAAGGATACAGCAATTTCAAGTTTTACGATAAGCTTTTTGATACTGTATCTGACTACTTAGACTGTTCTATGTGGGTATGTAGCTTCAAAGTGTGCTATGTCTAGATTTAGCTAGAATTGTAATTGCAAGTACATCTCTGCTGCTAAACTAAATCTGATATTTCTGATATGAGAGTTAAACCTGTCTTTTTATTAGCTAACACTATAGGAAATGGTTGCAGGTGTTTGCATGTTAAATATTGTCAAGGACACCAATTTTGATACCAGCTGTCTCCCAGAGAAAGGAGGCAGTTTCCAGTTCCAGGAAAGCAAGCAGTGCCAGGCTCACACTGTTCTCACTGTGCCTTGTCCTACTGAAACAAACAGGAAGCAAAGTCTGCAGTCCAGGTAGTTTGCCTGTTACTTCTGTGGGAATCATAGCTACTGAATTCTTGTTTTACAGTCAGAGTTGAAAGAGGCAAAGGACAGAGGATAGGTTAGGTGAAGTTTGCAATGCTTTATGTGTAAGTACTCACACAGCAGGGGCTGGTTTTTTCTCAGGTTTTAGTGTGTCTGTGATGAAGGTGAATCGCTGCTGATGCCAACGAGAATGTTGATTCCACTTGAGAAAAGCAAATTGCTCTTCTCCCTTTTGGAGATTCCAAAAGGGTAATTCCTGAGCTCCAGGATGACACATCAAGAACAGCAGTGCAGGTATCCCCCTCATAACTACCTCATCTTTGTTAATTATGCAAAACCAGGTTCTGAGATAATTGGCCTGGCAGAGGTTATACATAAGCTCCCTCTAGTGGATTATTACGCAGGAATTTCTAAAAGCACATATTTTCTCTGACCATTTTCTGCCACTCCATGTGCACGTGAGGCTGCCATAAGCACCATGGAGTGAGCAGTTGTTGTCTGGCCCTGCCTGCTGCCTCAGGAAAGTCAGTGAAAAAATGCTGCAGTTCTAACACAAGACAACTGCAGCACTTTTTGGCTGGGCTTGCTCTTCTTCACTCCTTGGCAAGGTCAGTTTTATTGCTGCTTCAGAATACTGATGTTTCTTAATCATCTGCCTTTGTTTTCTGGTTAAGTGAATGGGTGAATACTTTGTCACACATGCTCCGTCAACCCAACATGCTGGGAGAGGAGAGTGGAAGCACTGCACACACTCTTTCATAAATTTGTCATTATAACATAATCAGGTCATTAGCACTTACCCTGCTCTTGCACAGGCTCATTTTATATTCCTGAAAAAAGCACACTTGGTTCCAGTGCTCTGTCTCTCTGTCCCCCTGGGTGTTTCCTCAGACCAAAACTGCAAAGGCAATATGCAAGACACTCGTGCTCCTTGTTTGCACAGTTCATGCAGGTCAGAGGAAAATCATAAAGAGGACACGTGCAAGTGGTCAGATTAAAATGCAAGAGTACATCAGATATGTCAACTGGATTTAGGGTTATAACAGACATGTAAGCAATTAGGGTATTTGCTAGTTCAAAATGCTCACATGAATGAACCCACATTATCTTCTGAAAAGCATAATATGTAATTGCAGTAACAATTCCTCTTCCATTATGTCCTAGACATCAACATTCTATAATATCCTGCACAACTGATTGCAGGCAAACCCTTGGTAAGAGAAATAGTCCCAGATGTGGTAATGTCCCAACACTGTGGCTGCTACCTAATATTAAAGAATTACAGTAGAAATGTTTCAATAAGAAAGTAGAAGCATTTCAGTTTTTATGTGGCATAGATTGCCACAGACACTGCCAAGCAGCTTTATAGAGTTCTAAATCTTCATTCAATGCCCCTTTACATCATTTGAATGAAGATTTAAGCCTCAATAAAACTTTCTGAGTGCTTGTGGCCATCTTTGCTGTATAGTAATCAAAGTGGGGTACAAGCAGACGAATGCACTGTAGTGCTTCTAATGATCAACACTATATCTAGTGACATTTTCCTTTGTAAAATGAGTTTTCTTAAAGGCTATTTTCATGGATGGTGCAGCAGTGCACATGGAAGCAGGCATTTATATCCAGTTTTTATGCAATTCTTTAAAAGATTGCTTTGGGGGTTGTGGGGATTTTTGTTGGGTTTTTTCCCCCCGTGTAATGTTTATTTGCTCTATAGCTATTTTGAATTAATTTATTATATGGAATATATTTGGGGGGAAAAAAAAATGAAAGCTAATAATTAAAGGGTAACTTTCCACAACACTACAGCTGCATTTCCTTGTTTGCTTATCAATCTCCAACTGTAATTAAGATATTGCAGTGCAACGAGTAGTGCCATTGAATTAGAAGCTCAAATGAAATCAGCTTCTAGTTAAGATATTAGCTGGAAATTCAACACATGCTGGTGCATAAGCATAAGCTCACATACAAGGTATGACTGAGTGGAATTTGAAAGAAATTTTACTGTGAGAAGATGCCATTGATGGAGTACATGTTTTGTTTCAAAAATACGGACACATTCAGGAAAAACTTTGGAAAATAAATAGCCAGTCAGTGAATTTTGGAGAGGATTTCGTGTTTGAATCCTCTTGCAGGGGAAGGTGTGGGACCATTCTGTGGATCTGAACATCCACAATCTTCCACAAATGGAAAGGAAAATACAACTTCCCTCTTTAAGTTTAGACTCCCACCACAAGGTGTTTATTTTTCATTATGTTTTACTTTGCATCAAGGTTTTCTGTTAATGATTAAAGTCTCTGAAATTGCTCTCCTTTAGCAGTTACCTTCAAAGAGGGATCTGTCTGGACCCATATAGTTCTGTATTAGAAATTTGGCGTAGAGCTGTCTCTGTTACGTGCTTTTTTGGATGCTTTGGCAACATCATCCTTCCTACTGAAAAATAGTGAAATGCAAATCTTTATTGGTAAGGATACTGAGAACACAGTGGGGCAACTACTTCCTGTGAAGCATACAATTGTTTCTGTGTAATCCTTAAAAGATACAAAACAAAAAATATGAGAAGTATATCTTATTTAGAGTAAGTGAAGCTGCCAGCACTTTGTAAAGGCAGTAGTACCAGTGTGAAAATCAAGCTCCGATTTTTTCCATTCATTTTTAATAAGAATTTTAAAAAAGACCAAATGTGGAAATTGCTCAGCCCATCTCCTCTGGGGAGCCAAGCTGTTTCTGGTTCTGAAAAAGGCAGCAGCTGACCTGCAAGTGGAATGCTCTGGTTACCAAGGCACTCAGAAATGGGCTTCTCCCATGCTCATGATGGAGCTCTTCCAGGTTTTGTAAAAAGATTCCAGGTTTTACTAAATCAAATGGAGGCAAGCTGATTCTTTGGCCTTGTTTTGGAGGAAATTGTCTCATTTCCAGTTCCTTTGTCAATAGATACAAAACTGGAGGAGCTCCATGGAAGAATGACCCTCCTCAGAGCACCAGGGTGTATCCCCCTTTTGGACAAGAAGAGGCAGCAGTTGCCCATCCTTGCCCTTGCTAGTTTTTGGCTCAAAAGGTAAAAAAAATATAGATCTTAAGTCAAATTTACTGTTTCAAGTTAAATTAAACTATAATTTTCAGCACATAAAATATGCCGGATCTGAACTCTAAAGGCAAATGAAGGCCTTGTTCTCCAAAACACCATGGCCTTATCAAAATTTGCAGTTATCTCAACTTTCACCAGCAGAAAACCAGGCCCGAGGGCTCGGTCTAGAGATTTGCAGGTGAAGGATCCGAGTAAAACTCAAAAAAAAAGAGGTGTATTTCCCTTTTGAGTTCAAAATGAGAACTGAGTTTAACATAATTTCCAAATGATTGATTCCAAGCAGTAGGTTAGGAGGGGGATGTTTTGAGCAATATTGCCCCTTACTTTCCCTTGTATTTCTTTGTAAATAACATATTACCTATATTAAGGTAAACTGAATCTATTAGACAATTACCTAAGGGGATTGTGAAACTGGGGTCTGCATTATAAAGCAAGTGAAGTTATGACAGCTGTGACCCCAGAGGAATCAAGGCAGAATAAAGACTGTCTCCATTGCAGACAAATGATGATAAAGTGATCCTTTTAGCCAGCAGTCAATGGAACCTGACAAGGCCAAACCTCCAACTAATGAACAGCCCAACCTTTGCTACCAGGGAGATGTACTGAAAGTTTAATCTCAATAAGCATCAAAATACATTTGGCCAAACATTTTTAACAAAAGAGTGGCACATGTCATTAAACGGCCATGAAGTTAGATGAGTGAGGAGGAAAATAGGAGCATGGGGGTGCGTGTTCTTACTGTATCACAGGTGCACAAAATTGCCTTGATAGAACAATATCTTATTTTTCTTCTAAAATTGAATTTCAGATGGTACCTACGTCACACAGACCTAATAATACAGAAAGCAATTGTCTCAATGATTCCTATTAAATCTGTGCATTTCCAGATCCTTATAGAGTAATGTCAGTTACAGAACAATGTCAGGCTGACGGACGCAGCACAGCGTTAAAGAAAAAAAAATCATGCACACAATAGGCCAGCTGCACATTAATAAATATGTAATGTTTGATTAAAAATATGGATCGTATTTTTCCCCCCAATTGCTGACTACCCCTAAGGCAGAAGATGTGATCTGGCTCCCACTGATGGGTTTATTTCTTGCTTGCTTTGAAAATACAAACTAAAATGTTTTCCTGTCCCAGCTGTTTCCCATTGTTCATGTTTATCAGCTCAAAGGGTGAACGGAGGAATAAAAAATACGCTCGCATTTCAAATGTGCCAGTCAGTCAATCTATTGTTAAAAGAAGAAAGCCTAATTGTCTGTGCTGGCAAACTTCTTTTTGGTGAATGTCCAGTTTTTAAGAAAAGCTATTCAGCTGTGCCATTTGTTTAATACATGCATAAAAAAGCACATAAAATCACAAGTTTTCTGTGGGATGGGATGGGGGTGGGGGAAATCACATTTCTAAGTTATATCCTTGAAACACTCAAGTGGTGGCCTAAGTAGTAGTCTATGGATTACTTTTCTGGTTATTTATTTATCTGAATTAGTGGCTTAAAGGAATTTTCATGGAATAAGAGCTAATGCCCTAAAACTGAAATTGGCTTCCTTCTCCAAATCTTAAATTTTACTTCTTTAAGAGGCAGCACTTCTTCCAGATTGCATCACTAAGGCAGGGGTGAAAGTCTTCCCCAGTTACATTCACAAAAGTTTGATGTTTTAATTTAAGCTACTACTCTTCTTCATTTCTTCAGACTCTCATGCTAAAACAAAATGGGAATCAGGATGGGGAGAGAGCAGGAACTACTTTCCTACATAGGAGAATCTTCTGTTTGTCTTCAACTCTTGTGATAATTACACAGCTCTATCCTGTCTTTGACTTGCTCTCCAGCTTGTGCTGGCATTGCTACTCTTCCAGCTTTCTAACCAAGCCCAGTTAATCAGAACTGACACTCACTTTATGCCATGCAAATGAGCAAATATTTAACTGACAGACTACTATATTGACCAGGACTGTGTTAGTCCATTTTTCTCTGGCTAGTGCAGTTTTTCTTTGAAAGCTTTTTGAGGAAAGGGTCATGTTTAGTTCCTCCATTGTACAGCACCAAGTGCAAAACAGTCTTACAATCTGAAAAATTTCATTAATATAAAAAAATATAATTTCTAAGTTTTTCTCTTTTTTGATGAGGGAAGAAACAAGTGAGTGGCATTAGCATCCAGCTATCACCCCCTTGTGACATTGAGATGCCACTCACAGCAAATTGTACAGATCTTTCTTACATGAGGAGTTCAATAACTCCTCGTGACATCTAAATTACCATTCCTGGGTGTCTGGGTTAACACCTCACAGGAATGAATAAGGCAATAAGGTAATTGTTCCAAGTTCTCTGCACATCCAAGTATCTGCTTTGGTCATCCTGGACTTACATTTGCCTGGAAGTTTGAGAGCCACATACTTCCTAAAATTGGAAATTGGGCATCTGGGGATGAGCTGCCTCACTTACACTAAGGTGAGGACTTGGAATTTTTCTAAATCTGCCTCTATTAAAAGTTACTGGTACATATGAATGTACTTCTTACTGGAAAGCACAGTGAGCTCCACCCTCACCTGCCCCTCCTGACCAGCCATTTCAGAAATTTCAGACTATTAATTCATTGATTTGACAGAATAAAAATCATACAGAATTATTCCAGAGAGGGTAAAACCAAAAGGGAGAATTCCTAAAAAAAACAATTGGCATGCAGGTGGAAGGGAAGCAGTCAGGGGGAAATGACACATGGCTGAATTTCAGCCATTTATTTGGAAGACTTTTGTCTTAGGGCTTCTTAAGTGAAACACCATGCACACAGCCCTGGAAGGACAGTGCACCCTGTGACAGCACACATGGGGTGAAGGAGCCCAGGGGACAGTTTGGTGACCAGAGAAGCAAAGAGATGGGAAGGGGGGCCAGAGGAACCTGCAAACACTCTTGGGGGAGCACCAACCCTCTGCAGCTCTCCAGAAGCTCCTGGGCTGGAGCTGCTGTAAACAGATTCAGCCTCTTTGTGTTTGTAAAAATTATAGACAACAGTGTTTTCTTCTGTAAACCATTCATACTGCCACAGCTGGACAAGCAACAGGGAATTCTGGAGATATACAGGGCAATTTCTTTAAGCCCACTGTTAATATCCTGTAGCTCCACTATTAAATTGTAGCAGACTTCTCCATTAAGGATGAAGATATATTTTGGTTTAAATTTGATAATCAATGATCTGGTTAGAAGGCTTCAGTTAGCAGATTATGAACTGTTCATCCCATGAAATCTACTGGATCTGGGCAGATTCTGCATATTTTTTTTTCCCCAGAAAAGAAACAATTTAAAAAATAGCAGTGTAGAGTCCTATGACTCTGAATTGACACTTAGGGCTTGATCCAATATTTGCTTACTAGGATTTCTCTGTAGCTGATATGATGACATAACGTTAGAAAATTTCTTAAGAACCGGTAAAGCACCAAGCAGTGGCTCTCCTGAAAACACATGCTCATAATTACACTGATTTATACAAACTGAAACTCTGGGTGTTGCTGGCTGGGGATGTTCCAGCAACAGAGATGCAGGACAGACGCCCCTTGTCCTGTGATTTGTGTAATCACTTGCCCCAGTCAGCGCAGACATCAGACAAGAACAAGTGGAACAGGGCTCTTCATGTGTGCTGGGGCCCAGGTCAGAGACCAGCAAATTGTGACTCACCTGTCAGTCAACACCACGAATGTGAAATGTGCCTTCCCAAGCCCAGCAGAGACCTCCTGCTTTGTCACATGAACTGGGCAAGCCCATGAGATCAGCAAGTGTTGGAAATTGCCACTCCTCCAGCACCATTCTGGCACAGGGTCTGCAGGCACAGACATGAGATGGTGAGCCTACATCATGGGTCACCCAGGAATTCATTGACCTTCCACAGCAGAGAGGAACTGGGGAACCGTTACTATTTATTAAGTAATTGTTAGCTGTTTCTAAGACTTGACTATTCCAAAGCTGATTCACACTTGCGAGTCCAGCTCCTACTAGGAGCACTCAAAGGTAAATCCCTGCCTGAATAAATGGCACCTTAATTTAGGCAGACACCAACTGTTTTCCAGTAGGGGAAAAGAATTCTTTTTCAGCTGATCCTTCCTTGGTCTAAAAGAATATTTCTCCACAATACTTCTTCTTCTTCTTCTTCTTTTTTTTTTTTTTTTTTTTTTTT
>VXBB01014849.1:148449-163025 GCA_013399915.1 Illadopsis cleaveri
TTTTAGGTAATTTTCTCAGTATGAAGCTTTTCTGTATTCTTTGTCCTTTGGGAGACAAAAGAATTGGAAAGACTTGGCAGAATTAGTAGTATTCTTGAACTTGTAATTGTCTAATGTCTTAGTGTTCTAGGTGGGAAACCAATACATTATGATATGCTCCAAGCCAAATTAATACAATGTTAAAATGGTGGTTTGAAGCTGTTTGAAATGCCTGTTTGAAATCCTGCATACCTAGTGATTCAGAAACCAATAGCAGAGGGTGGTTGGGTGCTCTATCTTCCTGGATAAATCTGTCTCTTCCTGGCTCTTTACTTTTTTAATTCTGTTAGGCAGGAAAAAAATCCTCCTGTGACTGATTTTCCTTCAGTGACCAGAGCTTTTTAAAGAATTCTGAGGGAGACTAGAAAACACCATGCATTGATTAACAGACCATATTCAACATACCTTTTTAAAATTATATTTAGCACTTTCTTCTATAATATAAACTTCTTTCAAAAATAGCGCTCAGTGCAGAATGGGGCATTGGGCCAGAGAGTTCAGGCACTATTTTATTACCATGACAATTCCCTTCATCTGGCATACTCTCCATGATAGCATCCATGTTATCAGCTCTACAACAATTTTACACAACAGAATTTACACCCTAGACCAAAACTTTGAATTGGACTGTAATGGACTATAAATAAAACACTGTCACATATTTTTTAAATTTTAAAATATGAAATGCAGCATACTAGGGTACGTTTAAATGTAATTAGCTCTAATGCAGGTCTCTTTGAAATCAAGAAATCTATTTTCCTACAGTTCTGTTTCATCCGTGGTTGGGAAGACAAATTCTTAGACTTTTACAGAATGCAGCAAATGAAGCCCATGTCATGCTTTAAATAATTTTCCTACTGCCATCAGGAAGTACGGTTTTCTTATAGGCTTGTGGACCATCTGTTAGATATGAAATGCACTGAGGGCTAAAAAATCACTGTTTCTCTTGGCTTCTGTGCTGCTTTCCTTGTAGATACCAGGCACTGTTGTTTCATACAATATGCTATAGTATCTTGCAGTAAGCAGAACAATTAATTTCCTCAGAGATCATGGTCACACACCCAAAGTGACTCTTTTTGACATTCCATAATAGGTGTTATGTATAGTGGGTGTCAAGAGTTGCTTAGATATGCTGATAATGAGCCATACTTTTGAGGAGTCATAATCAATCATTCTTCATTTGGAAAGTCAGATTCATCAGCCTGTCATCAAAATGTCATAACCCATTGATCTCACATTGCAATCAAGGAATCTTGACTCTTATTAATGGCATTCAGTTACGCCAGTAACATCAGCAATCATTTTATCTTTTATGATAATTTTATCATTTTAATGGTATCATTTAAAACACTGCAGTTAGTGACTAAATCCATTCATCCTTTTCTTAATCCCCACTAATAGTTACTACCAATTCTAACGTAGCTGGTTTAAAACTTCAGATAATTTTAGATCCAATATGATCTGCTTATGGACATAAATAAGAAGAAAAAAACACCTGTGAGTCAGAAAGACCTGAGCAGATTGGATTTCCTTCTGGGAGTCATTCTACCTCTGCTCTCATAGTTGGTGATGTCAACACAATCTTTTAAAGAAGTTACTTCCTGTTATCTCAGTGCTGCCCATCTGTTATTCCTGTATCTCCCGATGACATGTCACCAGTGGTAGTGACAATTTCTTATCCACTGCTGTCAGAAAAAGAATAGCTTAGGAGCTTGGAAACAAATTTCAAACTAAAAGTTGCTTTGAAGTTTGATCTGCTATTCAGTGAAGCACAGTGTAGGAGAAATAGTAAACATGTCAAGATAAAGGAAGGAAAAAAGGGAGTGAGAACAGTGGAGCAGGATAGAGATGAGCTGCATTTGCATACATTTCCAATGTGCCTTTCAGGCACAGATACTTAAGAGATGCATAGCCCTGTTGCCATGTGGGATTTTAATCTGTGGTTTAGGAGCAGGAAACATACATTGTCTGGTTGAAGTAATTGTTGAAGACAGAGACTAATCTTTTTATTAGTGGGATGTTTTGTGCGATGCAGAATTTCACAGCAAAACTCTTCCAATACGTGGGAACAGCCAGAACTCCTCTCTTTATGCTAAAAGGATTTGTTCCCATTTTCACTTCAAATTTTACAAATCTAAAATTGCTATATGATTCTGAGAAAAAAATGGTAACAGCAGAACACTATACAGTGTTTATTATTTATAATGTGATTGTTTTAAAACACTTTTTTTTTAATAAAATCAAACAACCCCATGGAAGGTTTCATGCTTGATAAACAATTATTTCCTAGTAGAAAAGCATCCAAATGGAAATTTTTACCTGGTCTAATGATTTCAAATTAACTGGGATTGGGTCTGCCAAGTCCTAGGAGCCCCCTCTTGGCAGCCAGCTCCCTGCAAGACTCTCCCTCACAGCAACAAGTTTGTGGAATCAAGCCCTTTGTTTGGATCAGTGCTCATCCCTTCAGGCAGAGCTGATTGGCTAATTCAATCACACTGGCTATTTAATTAATAAGGAAGCCCAAAATTCCACATGAGATGAAAGGATGAAGAGCCCAGGAATGACCCTTGATAATAATAAAAGATAATTACAACCCCAAATTGCATTATTCAGACTTTGTTATTGACATGATAAGCACTGCCATATGCCACGCAAGCTGTGATATGCACCCTACTGCTCGGAGGTGCAGCAAAGCTCTGAGGTGCCACTGCTCGCTGGGTTTCTATGAAAATGTGGCTTCAGGTGAAGAACTGAACACTGTGAAACCAGAAAAAAAAAGAAAAAAAAAAAACAAACCAAAAACAACACCAACCAGAACTTCCCAGCAGTAATGAGGAGAGAGCAGCCTGGGCACTTGGTTACCTGTGTTCAGGTAGAGCAGTAGCACTTGTGAGATTGATTTTTCTGTTTAGAAAAAACAAGGATCTGAAATACCAGACGCATCTTGAGGGCATCAGGGTGGTGCATGGGGAAAAAACCCAAACTGCTATATTATTATGTTTATTAGGAAAACTAGGTTCCCTATGGAAAAATGACAGGTGTTTTTGCAGGATCTACTGGGAAAGGGCTGGAGAACTACACTGAAGAGCAGATTCCCAAAATATACAACAGAAGTTTCTAACAAAATGAAAAATTTCCACAGAAATTAGGTCCTATTTTATTTACACAATGAAAAGTGTCTGCTGATCCCAGTGAGGCAAAATGTAGGGGGTACCTGAAAGACACCGGGCAGGAAGGAAAATAACAAGACTACATCACCTGCAGCACCTCTTTCCTCCCAAATCATTATTTTGTGTGCTAGTTCCTAAAGACAACCATGTTCTTGGGAACTAGAATTAGAAAATGGAGATAAGACATGGTCTTATTTTCTGGCTCCACCTCCACTGCTGCGTTCTGTGTATCCCAATCCTTGTGGACCTGGGGCACACAGAATGCTGCAGTGGGTCCAGTTCTGTCTCCTAAGATTCATCTCTTCAGCCTGTGCATTCCTAACATAGAGACCACATCCTCATCTGGGTATAGCATAAAAAGTCCCCAGTCTGATTAGGGTTTCTCAGTTAAAATTAAAAGTTTTATAAAACCTTCCTCAATCCTTAAATAGTTCCAGAGTTTTATTGCTCGTTAAAAGTCTGAATCTGAGAAGCAAAACGTATTTGATTTGTAATGAATGTAACCCTTCAGTAAGATCACAGTTGTAATGTTACAGACTCAGTCATGTAAAGAGCAGTCACTGGAAGAAAACCTGCCTTCTTTTTTTTTTTTCTCTTTAACCTCAATAGAGCAGTTCTTTTGTTAATTACAGTTACTGCACACTGTGATATTGAAGTGCTCTGTTCTCAAACATATTCTTATTTATTTTAGTCCTTTTTTTCCCAGGTAATGAAATGTCAGAACCCTACTTTTTCTGGTTTTGTAGTATGTTGATCAAAGTGACCTTTGCTTTGCGGCAGACACAAATCAATATAGCGCTCTGCGGTATTTGACAGATAAAGGTGCAACATATAATAAATGGCAATCACTGACGAGGAGAGCAAGAAAATACCTGCCAACTTCAGTTCATACTGGCAATTTTCAGACAATGCCACATGTTATGTTCAAAGTAAAATTCATTCGTCCATCTAATAACAGAGGTGGGGGATATTAAAGGACTCAGTTTTGTTAAAGAAATGCTTCAACTCACAGTAATAATTCAGAGTCCAGTCCAGGTCTACTGTGGTTGGTTGCAAGTAAAGTTATTACATTTTGAAGACAGGTTAGAAGAGCAATTTTCCTTGCCATAAAGGAAAAGACACACACAAGCACACACACACATAGAGCTTTTGCCCAAGAAATGAAAAAGTAATTATATACCCCCATACAAGCACAATCTCTTATTCTTTCTCACACAAAGACACACACACATTGTCTTAATATCCTAAAGCAGCTTTCCAGTGCAGTGGTTCACAGCTGAGTGTTTGATTTTCTTGTATTCTTCGTAACCTGCTGATAATTTACACACAAATAGAACCAATTTCTATTTAAATGCTTAATTGCAAGTAGTGTCAGCAAAGTATCTGCCAGAGATTTGGAGTCAAGAAAGCATCTGTATTTTCTTCTCCTCACAAGAAACTCCTTTTTATATTGTGACTGAAAGGCCCTTTTATTTATCTGTTGTTCATAATATATGTGAGTTTACAATTTGCATTTAATGTTTATTTTCACAAGTGCTTTGCAGGGAGCTGTTGATACCCTTAAGGCAGGAAAAGGGCAATTCATGACATACTTGTGGCTGTTCAGAGCCATTTGATGTGGTTCAGTGAAGACACAGCCAATTTATGAAGTCCAAGTGCTGATCATGTCCATGCAAGTGCAGTGTGTGCCTGCCAGTGCCTCACACCTCACCTGTGCAAAACCCACAATTGAGACTCTGTGTTAACTTCTGATTAATGTTGTCAGGATGTGACCATTTATTAGTACTAATGGGGAAATTCAGTGTTGAAGCTTACAGCTGAGCCTGAAAGGCAAAGCCAGCTGATGTTCCAAAAGCAGAGCAGCCTGCAGGAAGGGGATTGCAAACACAGGGTCAGTTCAGGGGTGACCAGAACACAGCATCTTGTACCAACCTGCAACATGGAAAGGCCAATTCCAGGGAATAAGTAAAGCAGCCCAAAACATCGTAGGAATCTTTTTGATCTGTTTCAGATTCTTTTAAACTTACTGAACCTTTAATCACTTATCCTGGTCTTTTTCAATAGAAATATTAAATTAATTACTTATATTCTTCTGTGATAAAAATGAGAATTTCTTTCCTTTTGGTTACTACTATACCATTTTTTACTATTTCCTCACCCTTTCTTTGTGAAAATTGAGTTTATCTTTGCTCTATTTTTTTTGACAAGATATTGAACAGGGAGCAGATGTTTTTTGTCATTTGCCTGCAATAATGCCAGACCTTTTCCTAAGCTGCCAAATGTATGATTAAACTGATCTTGCTTCTGTGTATCTTTTTTCCTATATCCTGTTATTTTAAACTGTACCCATCATTACCTGCATCTTGTACCCCAGTTCATGTTCACTCACTCTCAAACTTGTGCAAAGCAGATATTTCTATTAGCATTATACACTTTGCCACAAGATGTATTTACTGAAATCAGTCACTTAGTGCCCGACTGTAAGGAACTATTAATATCTGACCTCTTTAGCCTGGAAAATGTAGTTATACAGTGCAGCAAAACATTTTCCTCATAGAACATCCTTGTTATTTCAAATGATGATTCCATACTAAGCTGTCACAATCTGGCATGTTGTCAGGTAATTGACAGCTATGAAAAGATCACACTCATTCCCCCCCAAAGTTGCATGCAGTTGTTCTGCTGCTGTAAAGTGTGAGTTTAGCAAGGAGAGAGACTCTAAACATCATAACCTTGCTGAGGGGGCTGTTACCCCAACTGGCAAATGCTCAACTGTGAGCAACAGATTTATTACCTGACATAATTAATGGCCTAGATAGTGACATTTCCCATATTATAGACAATCATGAATTATGAGCCCAGCTGCTAGCCTTCTCATCCACTGAAATCGGTTGATAAATATGTTTATTCGAGGTCAGCTTGGCCTCATCCATTAGAAATATTGTTTGTCTAAACATTACATTGATTTAATTTAACTCTAATCAATTTAAAATGGTTCTGACAATTAACAAAAGCTTCAAATATGACCTTAAAGTAATAGGATTCATTAGCTATGTTTAGGATTAAACTTATCCTAATAGGGCTATTTTTCTTCTGAGGGCATGTAGTAGGCCGACTGGTGGTCAGTCAAAATGAAAACAATTATTATAAATTATACAGTTTGGGTTGATTATGTCGTGCCTGCTAATTTGTATAAATAAGGACCTCAAACAATAGAAGCCATTTATTAATAACTATCTGTGTCCCAACCTGTATCACACTTTATGCTACAGCTGCAGGATCATCTGTTACCCATGAAGTATTATATTCTCTACTGCTAGGCATATATGCTAATTAAACCCATAATTAATTGTAACAGTTATAGTTAAAGTCAAAATGCTGACAGCCTTTTTGGCCTATTATTCATGGTAATCAACTGATTCAAAAGGCAACGTAATCAACGATTCCTGCACTAGCCAGGGGATCATAACACAATGGCAGCACCAGTGACAGCTGGCACCCACGGGTCTTTGGGCACAATAGGAAATATAAACCTCTAGAGCTGAAATGCCTCCGTGTGAGCAGTGCCCATTGTTTTTCTGAGGGAAAAGAGGAGTGCAAGTCATATTTAAGAATTTCCTGCCCAGTGCAGTGGTTAACAGAGGGGCCCCAGAGCCCCAGAGAGCCCACCCGGCCTTCCTGGGGCACCCGCAGCACTCGGGGCCTGGATCATCCCACAGGATCCTCTGCTTGTACCCATCACAGACCCTTCCCCTGCAGCAGGGATGGCTTAGGTTGGGCATGAGAGTTCTGGAGAGTGTTTTGGAATATCAAGAAGAGATTCTACTGGCTCTGTTCTCATTGAGCTTGTACCCGCTGGGCAGCAGGCACTGCCCAAAGGTGTGTGCTGTTCGTGGTGTGCTACCTGCAGGAGGAGAGAATGTTCTCTCAACCTGAGCAGGGAACATCTCCTTTCCCTCTTACATCTGTCTGTATATCAGCCTTTAAACTGTGGGAAATGACCTTTTTTTTGTTCCCTGGCACAGTGGTGGATTCCAGCAGCCCTGAGAGGACAGGGTGGACAGAGGAAGGACAAGGGGACAGTCTGACTGTCGCCAGCAGAGATCCACAAACACTATTCTAAGACTGGCTCTGGAGCAAGTGTTCTGTGTGGGCGCAGCTTGGGGTGCCTCCAGAGCGACCTGAGCTCCTCAGGAGGCCACCAGGGGCAGATGAAGGAGTAAAGGCCAAATTAGTGGCCACTTTTAGCAGTGACACTTTGCAGCCCAGATGAGGTGCAGTGCCAGATGGGCCACATGAACCTGTTACACCCAGAAGGTACCTGTCTCTGTGTAGGTCTGGCCTCACTTTCCTCCTCAATTTAAAGCCAGTCTGGTTATCTATCCCTGCATGGGGCCTCAGATCACAATCTCTTCCAGAGCTGTTCCTTCCATGGTCAGGCCTGTTCGTGGCCCATAGCAGTGCCAGGCCAGCAAGTTTATACATACACATCTTGAGATGTGCTACTGCTTAAACAAGGTTAGCCAGAGCCTCATTACTGAGATTTACACTGTCAGTTACAGAGCTGCCCATCCAATCCTATAACACATAAATTTATGGGCATCACAGCGAATTTTTTATTGTTAGTGCTCATATACAATGTGTGCCCTTAGTGACACATTTTTAAATAAAATATATTGTACTAGTGATTTCTAATGCTTAAAATAAAATAAAATAATAATCAACTTTTAGCTACAGTTTCCCCCTGGTTATTGAGCTGAACTTAATGACTGGCTGAAAAGTATTTGTCAACACAACAGCTGGAGAGCAACACTTTCTTGTGGCTTTATGTCACAGCATATGCCAGCCACTCAGAACATGTGATAATTCAACTGGAGCTGGTACTACAATAGCAGATGGGTTGAAGCATTGTTATTCTCACTCTAGCTCCCAGCCCTTGAGGGATCACTAAATAAAATCAAAGCAGATGGACCATTACAAGCTCATTTGTGTTCACTACAAGCACCTCAACCTCCAGTTGTGATATACTGCACCTTTGTATAAAATGACATGTATGGTAACATGGCCTAATGAAAATAGCATCAGACTTGGCAAGTGAGGAATGAGACTGGGAAATATGCACAGATCTATTTATCACTGAGTTCTTACCTTGCAGAAAGGGTTCATTCCCATTCCTATCTCTTCCCCCCCCACCCCCTCAATGTTTATCATAGTATTTTTCTCCATGTTTATATTTTAACTGCCTCACCCTTGTCACAAGAAGGAAGAGGTGGCTGTAGGTTCTGTCTGCGGGAGCCAAGCAGGGCTCCCAGCCTGTGCAAAGACAGGAGGAGTGCTACTAATCAGGAGTGTCAAACTCTTTCCTATACACCCTTGATGAATGTGCTAATCCAGGTGGCACACAGGGGTCAAGACTCTAGCACCAATACCTGCAGGGCCCAGGACACCATGTCCATTTCTCAGCCTGCTCTTGCTGTGAGGTGCTCCACGACTCTGCACTTTTGAGCTTATGGGGACTTGGTGCATAGAATCAACTGCTCCACTAAATTTCAGCACTTCTGTCTGTGAGGCCCCAGTCAGCATCTCTGAGCAAACTCCCAGGGCATGGAAGGCACTTGCTTCCCAAGGATGAAAGATACCAAAACTGCCAGTTTCCAGAGGAGGATCCTTTGGGGTCTGCTGACAAAGTCAGAGTTTGAACTGAAAAATTCTTCTTGCCATCCTCAGCACAGCAACATAAAATCAAAGGCACATCCAATGCCTGCTCAAAAAAATATCTTCTGAGCACCTTGTACAGGAGTGCACCAACAATGTCACCTGAAGGCTTTGCCCTAGAGTTCCCACCCTGATCATCCTGCTCCAGGGAGCTCCGGCAAGATGAAATATGGCAGGAAAGGTCTTGCTTCCTTTTATGACAACTGTGCTTCTCAACCACACAGACAAAAACACACACACAACATATGTGTGTGCAGTTAGTGACAATTCCCAAACTGAACTCCTTTCAAATGTGAGCTTTTTATATCTGCATGTATCTTTTTTTTTCTGCCCGGTTTTAAACAGCTTCTGTGCCCTACTGCAGACACAGCTGCACTCAGTGCTATATAGAATATACTGTGAACTCATTCAAGGCTTTGATGGTTCTGTTTTTTCCTGTATAAACAGGAAAAGTGGGAGTAGGCAGTATTTGGGGAGAGTTAAATGCATTCTGTCTGCATGAAAGACCCATATAAGACTATGAACCTTTAGCAAAATCTCCATATCACCTGACTGACTGCCTTAGGTCTCTTCATCCAGCTGCTGCTGGGCTTTAAAGAGCCAGAGAGGTGCAGCAGTGGAAAGCCAAAGAAATCATTTAATTGGGGTTGAAAAAATACTGTTGAACGTCAGTGACTGCAGTATGCAGTTGAAAGACTTGTCCAGCTTTTTCTGTGAAACAGCTCTTCCTGAATGCCTCAATTGTATAAAATGATGAATGGATCAGACAATATTTCTCACCTGACCCAGAAACTGCAGGGCAGCTGGGCAGTGTCAAGGACAGTGCTTCCAGGGAACACACTGCCTGCAGCTCCTGCTTTGTTTGTTCTTCCTGAGCACTTTCTGCTCAGTGCAGTGACTCATCCTGAGCTTCAGATTGGCGAAACTCTGTCAGAGGCATGTGCAGGTCAGGTCAGGCATCAGCACTGCCCCTTATCTGCTGGCCAGCTTTCCTATCAGCCAAACTAATTGGCTAAGATAATTCTGTTTCCTGCCATCTATTACAATAAATCAACCACTGGAGCTTCATTGAATTCTCTGCCAACTGCTGCCCTTGAAATTCTCAAACTGTAGGGGGGGCTGGGAGGGAAACCTGTACTCTTCTAAATATAAGAAAGTTTTAGATGAACAACTTGATATCCTGGGCAATGCTGTATCTCCTCAGCCCACACTAATGGGGTGCCAGAGTCAGCTCAGACTGAGGCAAACCCCAATGCATCAATCATTCCTTTGAAAACAAGTTTTTGTAATAATGTGATCTCGGGTAAAGCATATGTGGGTAAACAGCAAGTGACACAGAAAGATAGAGAACACGAGCACATGCTCAGGAAAGAGCCAGAGCAAAATGACAAGGGATTCACTGTGGTGGCTGCTGAAGAAAGAAATAAAGGTGTTCCAATGCAACAGTATTTCTCTGACCATTAATTTTGAAGAGGAAAAAGATATTGACGATGGGTGAAAACTGAAGAAACACGAAGGATTCCAAAGCATAGGCACACTAATAAAAGTACAACTTGAATACAGAGCAATACATTGAAATAGAGCAGCAGCAAAAGCAAACACAGAACAAAACAGGGCAATACAAGCCAAATACATATTGACACAATAGAACTGGTTTTCTACTTCTGAAAAATTCATTACATCTTGTTTTATTGTTACAGGAAACCCAAAACAAAAGCAGCACACGTGAAACGTAACAGTCGCCCACCACACACACCTCCTTCAGCTTGCACACAAACTCACCTTCACTCTCATCTCAACTGCTCCGTTACACCCTGGCCATCAGTTGTCCCCGGGAATGTGGTTCCCGGGAGCCTCAAAAAGCAATCAGCCTGCCTGAAGAAAACCCTGGTCCCAAGGCCGTCGGCACCCAAACTTTGGCGATGAAGGTTGCAACCCTCGCAGACCGGCCGAGACCGAGGAAAAAAAAAAAACAGCCAGAGGGGGAAAAAAAAACCTGCCCCAGCTGGGGATTTTTTATTCTAAATTTAAAAACGTGTTGAAAAACTTGAAAGGCAAAAGTCATACATGCAAGGTTAGAACCAGTCAACACACACCTCCTTCAGCTTACACAGAAAACCACCCTCGCTCTCACCTCAATCCCCCCGCTCAGCCCCAGCCATTGGCGCACATTCGCAGCAATCCTCGGGAACATGGTTCCCGGAGCCTCAAAAAAAATCAGCCTGTTTAAAAATACCCCGACATGCAGCGTAGAATGTGAGATGTTACCCAGTGAATAACATCTTCACACATAAGCACTAGCAGAATCAAACTGGTCTCATTACAAAGTGAAGGTAAATGCAGCCAATCTATATGGTGTTTAAAAATATATATAATTGTAACTTCTATACAATTATTCTTATATTCCCAGACATCTCTGCTTCATGAAACAGGGAATCAGCTGAAAAATGAAGGACAAAGAGGATGGAAAGCAAAGAGTCATCAAAAGTTAGAAAGTTAAAGGTGTAGGAGGTTTGCAGAGCACTTAGTGAAGCCAGACCTGCCTTGCTGTTGGTGTGGGTGGGCAGATCCTGCTGGGGCAGCTCAGTCCCACAGCCCCAGCACAGCACCAGCAACCAAATGGGGCCATGGAGGGTCAGGGAGAGCCAGAGATAGAAAATACTCACGCAGAATTATTTCCATTTCCAGTTACTACAGTATATAGGAAAGAGTTAGACCCAGAAAAACTCCAAATTTCTTTGTCAATTAATTAAAATTAATGATTCGATAACATAAAATGCAGGTTGTTTTTTGGTGGGGGTGGTGGTTTTATTTTTGTCCTTAAAACCTGGAGCCTGCAGCAGCTGCCAGGGGCGGTGGGGCTGGTCCAGGGCGCGGTTCCTGAGCTGGCCGGGAGCAGGGCGCTGCTGCAGGGCTGGGGGGAGCCAGGGGCCGAAGGAGGCTGAGCTGCGGCCACACCACCAGGCTCGGCTCCCGCGGCCGGACCTCTCCTCATGGAGTGCCTGGGCTCTCCTCTGTGACACTTCATTCCGCATGGAAGATTCGGTGTTAAAAATTATTACTCCATTCGTGTTGTTGATATAGTTTTTCATCAGCTTTCATCCGAGTGCTGCAATTACCCTAAGATTTCCGTGGTATTTTGAATCTCCCAATAGTATCTGCTTTCCTCGCTCAGACACAGGCACTATTCGGATCCAGTTTTCCATGGTGGACACAAGCGGTGCAGTGAGACGGCGCCAGCGCGGCTGGCCTGCGCATGTGGGTCACACTGCCCGCCCGGCTATGGTCACACTGCACACCCAGGCTGTGGGTCACACTGCACACCCAGGCTGTGGGTCACACTGCCTGTCCAGGTTACGGATTCACACTGCCCGCCCGGGCGGTACCTCACACTGCCCATCCGGGCTATGGGTCACGCTGCCCGCCCGGGCTGTGGGTCACACTGCCCGCCCGATCTACGGCTCACACTGCCTGTCCAGGTTATGAATTCACACTGCACACCCAGGCTGTGGGTCACACTGCCCGCCCAGCCCCGGGCAGCTCCGGCTCCAGGCACTGCCCTGAGCTCCAGCTGCAGGGAGTTACAGCCTGCCTTACGCTTGGGGTGGGCTTGAAATTGCATAAACTTGTGACAGCTTTGCATGCATCCCATTCGGTGAGGCCACAAGTCGTTTTGGGAGCAGCAGGACAAAGTTGTGGGGACACAGCGGGGACAGAGCGGGGAGACAGCAGGAACAGAGCAGGGGCACAGCGGGGACAGAGCAGGGACACAGCGAGGGGTAGAGCGGGGAGACAGAGGGGACAGAGCGGGGACAGAGAGGGGGACAGAGCGGGGACAGAGAAGGGGACAGAGCGGGGACTCGGGAGCGTCACCCGCGCTGGGCCAGGCGGGGCCGGCACTGCCCCCGTGTGGCCGCAGAGGCACAAGGAGTCACAGCATCGTCCTGCTCCTCGTGGGGAGCTCAGCTTAAACCACAAACCCAACCTTCACAGCAGCTGTTTCCTAAAAATAGCTCTTGCATGTATTTTTACAAGTGCTTAAGGATTTTTTCAGTAAGGTAAAGATTTTAAAATTACTTAAATTGGCAGCATTCCTTTTGCATGCCGAGGCAGGACTTTATTCACTATTCTTACCACTGTTTTTATTTATTTGTTATTACTAAAATGCTCAGGAAAATAAATACATAAAAGGCAAACTTCGAAATGCTGGAGAGGAGTTAGTGCTTTTCTAGACAGAAAACGCATAGAAAGTGAAGTTACAGCATTTTTCCAGGAGGAGCTGCTCACTGGGGTTAGTAAGGTAGTGTACTAAGCATTTTAAAATAAAATCCCTCCAGGAAAACTCCAGGTAGCTATAGCCACTTTTCAGTGTTTTTCCCTTTCAGCACCAGATGCTAATTGGTAAGACACAAGACACATTCTTAGACTTGATTTTATACAGTACAACAATTCCTAAGTTTCCCAGAAATGTTGAAGGACTAAAAGAAACATATAAATATAAAGCCTCCCATAACTACACAAAACAAGCCAGCTCACCCTGTATTCATGCTTTTTCACGACACTCCCACATTTCCAAGCCCCAAAGAAACGAATAGAGCCATAAGAATAATATTTTTAATTAATATTAATACAGAAAGAACACATAGTACATTCCTTTCCAGCAGCAGCTCATTCAGCCCTACCATTGGAAAAAAAAAATAAATTAAGGCTAGTTGAGGGCAACCTGTTCCAATGGTTTGTTTCCCTTATGCCTTCTTGGAGACAGCCTTGTAAGCTTAAGAGACTATTTGTGCACAAAACATGGGATGTTTATTCAGCAAAACATCAAGAACAGATAAAAACATGCTTTGTTACAGTGGTAAAAATACACAGAGCTTTCAAGCTGCTTTTTACACCAGCTCAATCGAGAAACCACACCAGTCTGGTGTGCAGCACGGTGGGGCCTTGGCATTGGATGTAACAGGCAGGTGTCAGGGATCATGGTGACCACACTCGGCTACTCAGTGGAGTATAAAGTGCACGAGAAAAAGAAGTGCATTGAAATGAACCAGTTATGATCAAGAGCAATTCTTGTTACACACAGTACTTGCTTAAAATGGGAATCTCACAGGCTGCTCAGTACAACACAGTACTACAATTTTCAAGAGCACAGAATCAGTATCACATATTAGAAAGATTTTTTTCTTTACTGAACAGATATTTTTGTATTTTTTCCTCTAATTATCTCTCCTACCCAACAACAAGCCTTCTGATGTAACTTACAGTGGGTTTGGTTGGGGTTTTCTTGAAGGATTTTGTTCACTTGAGTAAATCTGTAAGGCATCACCTTTAGCTAACACCTCTCCGCTTTACCCTTGATGTTCAAAATAAGCAAGTGGCACAGTGATTTGTTCCATTTTGAACCCCTAGTTCTAAAAATGTTTAGCAGAGCAGGCAAGTTGTATGGGGTGAGGCTTTTTCCTCAGTTACAAACATTTATGTCCTACGAAACTTTACATTTTTACAGGCTGTCAGGAACCATGTTGTCCATGTATTTTCCTACTCACAGGTTAAGGCCATTGTTAGCAGTACTTATGAGCCAAACCATGAAGAATGATCTAAGTGCTATTAATTTAGGGTGACATTCACTATATTTAAAACAAAAAAAAAAAA
>VXBB01014849.1:163260-188639 GCA_013399915.1 Illadopsis cleaveri
AAAAAGAGAGAGAAGAAAATTGATTGGGAGGTTTCCAAATGCATTAAACAACATAAATGTTGGGTGCTTAGTCACTGGAATCTTTGGGCATTACAGTTAACAGCAGTAGATGCTTAGAATGCAAGCTTCAAAATAGCTTATTCAAATCCCCTACAAATATATGCTGAAGGCTAAAAAAAACCCAGAAAACCCCACCTTTTTTACCCTTGCATATAAGTTATTTTACAAGTTTCCTTTCACAGTGAAATCACTTATCTGTTTGTATACTCACTTCTGAGAAAGGAAATAAAATTGGGGTTATTTCTGTAACATTTCATTTACATTGCCAGATCACCTCCAAGGCAGTGCAGCACAGCACACGGCAATACATTTTAGATTAAAAGACTCCTTGATTGCCAAAACTATTTTTTTTGCATGCTATAGAAGACATCTCTGCCCTCTTAAGTGGTAAACAACAAACTAACCATGTAATCATACAGCGCTTGCAAAAACTATTTACCATTTTGCAATAATCTATAGTACAAAAGGCAGGCTGTAAAGCACTGCCTGCCTTTCCAAACACAGTATTTGTCACCAAGAAGTGTGCACAGTAAAGAATATTCCCGACGTGTCCCACAGGAAGAGTCCACACTTCTTTTCCATTGACAGGCCAGAAGATTGGAGGCAAGCAGCCAAGTTCATTTACACCCATCTGTATTAATTCACTTCTGCTAATCAAGTATGTATCCTGAAAAGCTGGATGGTTTCCAGCTGCACAAGAGTCGATATTTTGCTACAAGATTATTCACCTAGGAAACTTTCCTATGGCTGCCAATTCCAATTCCCTCCTCTGTCCATAGCAGGTCCAAGGCTGTTCCCCAAGCTCAGGCAGGAAGAGGTAACTTGTATGCAATGAGGCTGGGGGGGCTTGGAAAGATGACACCAGTGAAAGACATGAATTTAATGCACTGGGAAAGGCAAAAATAAACCTAGGGCTAGGGAAGAGAAAAAAACCCAGACATTCAGACTGGTCTCCTGGGTGCAGGTTTGTGTTTGGGCCTGTGTTTGCTCCTTGTTCAAAGGGGTCACTGCTTGGACCTCCTTCCAGGTTGGGACACAATGGGCCTGGTTATAGAATCCATCACCTAAAACCTCACTGATTTTTTTCCAGAGAGAAGGGGTTCAAGAGCTCTGTACTGAAACAAAGGAGTTTTGCCAAGGAGCACAGACTGGACAAATAAGGCAAGGCAACATGACAGCCAGGAAATTCTCCCAGGCAAAAGTAAGGGTGACACTTCTAAAAACCTTGTTGCTCTTGAGAGTAAAAGATTAGAGCACATTTCATGCAAAGGCTAATGGAACAAATCAACCCCCTCAGCACCCCCTGCTTCACACAGATCAGTCCTTCAAGCTGTTTCCAAACATCTCTCTACTACTGCTTTATGGTAGTGTGTCCCAAAGAAAGATTCTAGGTTTTCCAAGAAAAATAAAATAACCACACTTTCTACAATAAGGGATCAGTCTCCATGGCCTTTAAAACAGTGGCTTTTCCTCATTACATTTTGTTATCTCGTCCCTTTTAGATCTGATCCCAAAAAGGAAGTTTCCATATAAAACAGCTTAAGACTTGAAAATGTACAGTTCATATAGATGCAATTTGAATGACCAGATGTTACTGTATATATATAGTTGCATGTTTGCTAGTCAGTGTAGACAGAAGTAGCTAAAAGGCAACTAAAACAACAGTATTTAATTGCAAACAGGAACCAACAGACTTCAAGGTATAGTACTTTACATTAACACAGGTTTTGCAGCTTCTCAAGTTAGTTTTCATCAGGTACTTGGTATAGAGTAAAATTCTGATCTACCTTTATTTATAGTTTCATCTTTCCAGGCATAGATTTTTAATATTCTCTTTTTAATATTACTGATCCTGAAATGAAGAGTCAGATGTATATTCCCAGGCAGTAGCTTAATGTACTGTAGAAAAGTCAGTTTTGTTTACCAAGGACTAGAATTCACTTCAGTAACATTCCCTGAGGCAATCCATGATTTTATTGTTTTGTCCTGGAACCATTTGTGTACAGTTGCTGTTCTGTTCCAGACTGCTTTGTTTCTTTAAAAATAGATACTTAAGAAAAACATCTGTTAACTTTCATTGCTAATTTCCTATTTTAGCAATTATGCTTCCCCTTAATACCGTCTTTTCCTCTCTTTCCCTTCCAAAAGTTACAAGTTAACAACACAGCAAGTCTGTGTGCTTGATTTTTGCAAGACAGGGATTCAGATCTTTAAATGAATGCTAATTTTTGAAACTGAAAAGAATGTAGTAGATAACACAGTACATAGTAGAACATAATATGCAATGAGCAGTCTAAAGTTTATCTTGCTCAAACTGAAGTTATTCTGTCTTTGAAAGTGAATCTATGGTGCTAAAAAGATCAAGGGTGAAGAGACAAAGAAAGGTAGAGAAAGACATGAAAATCATCATCCCTGTCCACAGAAATGCACTGAGCTAGAACACTGCATCCTTACTAAGGAGATTTCTCCAGATATAATTTCACCTTTAACATTTCAAAAAAGCCTGTGTATCATCAATGCACTTAAAGCTTTTAAGTTTTAGTAACTTAACTTTGTTTATAAAACAAACACACACAAGCACACTTCCTAGAGTGCAAAATGCTTAAATACTTCAGTGACAGAACTCCATATGTAGTTTTTGGAACAGTAAATCCTCTTGATGTCATAGTGAACTTCTTCCATTGCCAGCAACGGTTGCATTGAACTACCCAAAACTGCAGCAAACCCAGGAGTGGGTAACTCTGTATTGTCTCTTCAGTTCTGCAGGGATCCTGGTTCATTTGTATAAGCTCATCGTTGGACTTTGATACATGCACATGTAAGCATCACAAAGCAGTCTTCGTGCACAACCTTGGATCTTCCTGGAATCCAGGGAGTGCAATTCTTCTAGAGACATCTTCAGGTATTCAGCAACTTCTGGACACGGGGTAACTTGTGGAATGTTAAAGCCATTCTGACCTCCTTTTAAACCACAAGGAAAGAAGGAGAAACAGATTAGGAGAGCGTCTACATAAGTAGCTCTTCATAATGTACTTTTACTATGACAGCATCACCAGTTCTTGAAAACACTTTCTAAAAAACTTAAATATGCCACACCGGACAGATGCAGGGTAAACACCTACAAGAAGTGTATTGTTCAAGAAATCACAAGTAGAATCAGAATATCTTGTAGTGTTTACCAACAAACCACACACACACAAAACCAGGGAGAACTTTGGGTTTTCATTAACACAAAAAATGTTGTGCAACTTTAGGAGAGTGACCTGAATACATAATCCACCTCACATGCACTGAATTTGTTAATAACACTACAACTGGTAACAGCTGATGAATTTACAAACCATGTCTGTACCTGACTTGCAAGATTAAGGAACAGTTTGCTCCTGGCCATTTTCCACATAAAAATGAGCAAATTCAAACAACACAAGTATGGACATCTTGCTGTTCCCAGCAGAGATTTTTAGCTTATGAAGAAAAGCTGAAGAAAAATATTTGCAATACTAACCCCCCCCCTAAGATCAGCAGGAGATAATTCCACCTCATGTGATCTAAACTCCTGAAATAAAGTTGCTCTTTACGAACATCCGTCATACATATTTCAAGCACTCTGAAACAAAGCTTCTGATTGTTATAAGGAAGTGACTTTACTCCTGTAGCAGTTTCATTTTCAACAGGAGACAAAATTCTTCTCTCCCTGCCAACTCATACTGTAACTGAGGGGTTCTTGCAAAAACTGTTACTATGTGTCTAACACTTCTTCTATTACTGTTTTCTTAGGCACCAGAATTGAGAGAGTCCATATTTAAATGTGATCTGTTTAAAAAGCAGTACCTAAGAAAACATTTGTTTTTACTGACATTTGTGTTATTACAGGGTAACAATTTTCCAATGATAACTCTAAAGGGATTCAAAGGAATTGCAGAGATGTTGTAATGTGTGACTATTTCCTTTATTCTAAAGACAGATACTGTAAGTCATTTAAGGAAAAGAAATAAAAATATTTGTATGTTAACTGATAATCACGTACATCAACTTAAATATAAACTGAAAGTACATTCCTGCAGCAGATTATTTAGAATTAATTGTCTTTGCCAAATTTGCAAAGCACAGAAAAATGCATAAGGAGTCCTGCTAAGACACTTCTGCAGCTACTTCTGTACCATCTAATTACTAAGGTATCCAAGGGAGGTGAAATTCAGAACACGCAAATCAGCAGCTGCCATGAAATCAATGTGCTAAGGTAAGGCTGAGTGAAGATCAGTATCCCAGCATCGAGTACATCAAGTTAAACGACACTGATATCCCCAAAGCTTTAGCAAACAGTCCCTGAAATCTAAACCAGGAAGAGCAGAGGGAAGGAGCGGTACCGTCCCGGTCGGCCATGCTGTCGAAGAAGAGCCAGGCGGAGTCGTCCCGGCCGTACTTGACAAAGGCCACGTAGTGGCTGGTCTCGATGCACAGCACCGCAAACAGCTCCATCTTCTGCGAGGGCACGCAGCCGTGCCGCCAGTCCCAGTCCGGCAGGTCCTTGGGAAGTGACAGGGGGTTGAATTTATGACTCTGTCTCTTGGGATGAAGATGAACCTACAATTGAAGTGATATTTCAGGAAAGAAAAAAAACACTTCGTAAGATTATTTGTTTCAGTGGCAGACAAAGCTAAAAAGAACATTACTGCTGAACAGAAGATTAATGGCGTTAGGGAAGGAGCTGCAATAACAGCAGCTGACTAAACGTTTCTTCTATTTTTTCCCCACCAGTGTAGTTCAATATTGCCAAGAAAATTCAAATCTAAGGTTAGAAGGGAGGTCAGGTCTAATGCAACAGTTTTCTACTATGCTCAGATTTGAAAACAAGCCATGACTCACATCTTCATGCAACTGCCAAACAGCAAAACACAGCATTTCTGTCATGAATTTATCAACTCTAACAAGGTAGCATTAATAGAAAATTAGGATTTAAAACACATGGTTACTATTTCTCCACTGTGTCCACTCCTGGATTTGGCAGTTGCCAGGCTGATAAACACATTGCAGGAGTTCCTGATCTGTCACCAAAGGAGACACTTTACATGGTGGGTGGCAGCTACACTGGTGAGGTGAAGTCATCTCACTGTACTCTTCAGTCTTTGTTTCAATTATCACAGCATTAACCATTTGGGTTAAACCCGTGTGAATAACAAAGACAAGCACTTACTTGTGTATTGCACGTTTTGCAGAACTGCTTGATTTTGCCAGCAGAAATATCAGTGTCCTCATAACACTCCCTGCACTCGTACATAGCGAGCCCTCTGCAGATACAGCACTGCCTGGGAGCTGCATTGGAAACAAAGGTATTAGTCTGCAGCCTGGGGAGGCTTTGTTTTTTAAGAAAAGGAATATGAAAATGAAGAAGAACTATTACTTTAAATGGAAAATGACACTACATTAAAAAAAATTAAAATGAGATTGCTAATCAAAGAGAAATGTATCACTCTATTTAACTTCTCTTTGGTGTAATGTGGATTAAGAGAAAAACATTTACACAGGTAAGTGGCAAAACAAGATGATAAAAATCAAGTACATGAACAAGCAAAAACAGGCTTTTAAATCATGTTAGCTCTCCTATCATAGTGGTATAGCTAGCTTAGCCCCTACAGCTGTCAACACCAGGAAAAAAAAACACAACAAAAAGAAAAACGCATAAGCTGATGGCCAAGACAGTGAGAGAAAAGGCCATGGCAACTTTAGAGATTACTATTCTAATGAATTTTGGCAGTTTTATTAATTCTTATTTCAAATTTAAAATCAGGTCCTTCCTTAGCATAATGCAATGAAAAATTCAGTAGATGACCAAAATCAGAAACTGAGGTCACAAAAAGAATTTATATAATTATGGCTAAAAAATGCACAGCCACAGTATACCACCCGTGCACATCCTCATCTCAGGTTCCCCTCTAATCTGATGACCTAAAGAACAGCCACATTAATGAACTGCTTTGCTGCTAATAACTTGATTTTAAAAACAGTCCTGAAATAAGTTCAGTTGTACAGGTACTCAAGACTTAAACAAAAGTTGTATTCTATACATTCTTTTGAATTAGAACTTCTAATTGACATGAAGGAAAAAAGCCTTCTACCCAGAAAACATTCATTTCTCCTCAGCCTGAGCATCTCACACTAACAGAAAAAAACCCCAACAAACCCACCAGAAGTATCAGGAATACTTTCACTGTGTCAGTCACTCTCAGCAACTCTCTCTCATTATACAATGCAATGTTATATACTTACTGTCTTCAAGTAAGTCAGTTATATTTAATTCCAAGGATGGAAAAATTTTATTGAACATTTTGAAGTCTTTTCCAAACCGGGGCATCTGGATAATCAGGCAGGATGGTGCCTAGGTAAAATGCCAAAATATAAGGTAATGAGCTTGAGATAATGAATTATCTAACTTTGTAGACATTCTTCTAATGCTATAAATATATTCATGTTTTTTAAACTCACAGCCCATTGACAGAGGTATCTCAAAGTATTAGTCCTTAAAATAACTCAATGGCAGCAGCTAAGTTTTCTTTTAGGAATTCTTTACCTAAATCACTTTAATCTGTTCAGCCAAAGAATACATGTCATTAGGTGAACCTTCAAATGCTTTTGTTATGTAGGCATCCTGGATCACTGACACAATATTTCCATTTCCAACATGTCTGCATCTTTTTACACCAAATCCTACTTTTTTCCCCACTGCTGAATGGACAGGTATTAAAGGTATGATAACTTCTAACAAGGCAACAGCTGCCACCCACCTCTGCAAACTTCAAGTTGCTGTTGATGAATGACCACTCTAGTAACTGCTGAATTGTTGGGACTCCAACTTTCTCATTTTTGTCCATAAAAATTTGATAGAAGTAACAGTCTTGTACTTTCTGACCTGGTGACCTAAAAACAGATGTAAAGGAAAAAAAAACAAAACAAAAAAACAACAAAACAACAGATTCTGAAGCTGTACTGTAATGATGACTGTATCTTACTAGGAAAATAACATCTACATATCTCTGCATTGAAATATACTGTGCTTTAAAAAAACCCAAACAAACAACAAAGTCTGACAAAACACTGCTCCCCACAACAAAGTGCCAGGCAGTCAAGTATTAAGTTTGAACTGATTATGGAAAAATTAAAAGAAACAAAATAAGTGTGAGTTTCAGAGCATGTTCTAAAAACATATGCCTATGCATGGCTGAACTACCAACCAAGAAATACTTCCTAAGCATCTGCACCAAAAACTCCAAGACAATAAAGCAGCTTTCACTGGAGAGACAATTACGAGTTTCAGTAATAAAATATCAAATGAAACAACAATAATTATCTTCACTATGATGGGTTTAATGAAACAATTCCTCTAAATCAGGATGATATTTACACTGCTTCCTGCAGTGGAAGTCTCACACAGATGGCTAATGTTGCTAGACTTGCTCTATAGTTAGCAGAGAACTCTCCAAAAGGAAAATCCAAATTCAAGGCTGTCCAGCTCTAATTCTTAAGACTCCTTCCACACCTAGGCAGATTACCATAGGAAGGAGTCTGGAGAAACTTCTTCATCCTCACCATAAAAAAGAAAAAACCCTTTCCACTAAACACATATCCCTACCACAAACCAATTATCTCGTTCAAAAAGCAAGAACCACAAAACCACAACACATCCTGTATGGATAGGGAGAGGGACACAGATTAAGCTACCAATTTATGTTTTGAGGTCTAATGTTCAAAACATAGTCAAGTACCAAGTACCAATCTTTTCAGATAGTGTTTCTGCTAAATAAACATTACTCTGACATATTTGGGAGGAGATCTTCGGATGAGCAATTCAACCTCCTCTAGAAGCACAAAAGAAAGGATATAAAAGACGGTGCTCAGGTTGAAGAAATGGCTTTTGCTACAATAGAGAAAAAACATACAGGACTAACCAGCTTCTAACAGCAAAGGAAAACCACTAGGTAGGAGCTGTTTCATCTCAGCATCAGGAGTTCCTGGGAACTTTCATCGAGTTTGCTATAAACTGTAACTTCCTCCCATCCCAGCCAGCATTTAAGGCAACGCTGCTTTTTAGAGGATTCTAACAGCATGAAGATCAGTGTTACTGCTGCTAAGAAGAAAGAAGACTTCTGAATTGCTCTTGAGGAATTCAGTTATGTGCACAATACACACAAACTCTGCTGCTAAAAGCTGAATGGTGGAACCTAAGTTTTGTTCTGTGTATGGCACAGACACGACAAAACCCTTGAAGACCAAAGAAATAAGATTCACCTTATTTTCAACAGCGGCTCAACTCTTAGAATATGGTGAAATAAAATATTCAAAAATTCTTCTGGATCTGGAGGGAGGAGAGAAAAATGTTTTGTTAGCATGCAAAACCAGACACATTGTTCAAGACTCAGTGAAAGTGAAGGTTTTCAATATTTTCATAGAAAAAAAGGAACAGCTAATTTTTATAACAGCTTTATTACCACTATAAGATTATGACAAACTACGAACATTTTAATGATAAACCTCTGTTTATTCTTTTAGTGTTAAATGGCCCTAATAAAAGGTACAAGGCTTAACAGGGTAACAAAGCTTTCCAGTAAAGTTAAAAAAGATGCTCTGTATTTCAGAGGAAACACTTGGCACCACACAACTTTTCCAGGAGAAATAAAAGCTTTCAAAAGGAAACAGTGAATCTGCAGAGAGCCAGTGAGGAGCAGTGACAGTAACACAAAACCTACACAATAGTTCCAAGTTCATCTGAACTAGAGACCAAGTTCTCTAACCAAGAATGCAGCCAACAGCAGCTTCCAGAGGACTGTTCTCCCCCACCACAGTTTGCTGGTCTATTTCTCTCCCTGCCACCAGCTGCAGTAAATAGTGGTTCCAGCATTCAGGATTTACAAAGAAAATAATATTCTCTTGAATAAAATCAAAACAGTAACATAATACATCGCTAATTAATCAATAGATGCAGCAGAAAATCAAAAAGTTGGGAACTTGTCTAACATGATTTGAACATTTTATTTCTTAAAATACCACGTAACCATTGTAACAATTAAATGTTGTAGTGCAAAAGTTTATTCCTCAGGGATCAAAGTGACAATCTGAAAGAGGACAAACACTCCAGCCTTATCACAGTCTTCTCCACTAACTGCTAAAAGGGTGTTCCAGGGGCACAGGAAGACACTAAAAAAAATTCAGGCAGTGGAAGACTGCAGAAATGTTTCAGCTAGGGTTCCTTACATACCTGAGGAAGCAGAAAAGACCTTTCTAGCAGCCAGTGGTCACTCAGATCTGCTAGAGACACTATTGCCACAGAAAAATATTTGGCTGTTTTGTTCTGGTATAATTATGTAGCAAGATTCCTCGTTCCTTTATATTAGATTCTTGTAAGTCTCAAAGAAAAGCAAACCTCCCCCATTACCTTTTTCCTCTGAAGTGAATCCTGATGCAGCCTCAACTTTTTCAAGTATTTTCCTCAGTTTCATTATTTTTGTAGCACATACATATCCATATCTAAGATAAATGGGTTTAATAAGCTATTAGCAAGTTTGTGATCAAGTCAGAGAAGTAAAAAAATCCAAAACCAACTACTTAAATACTAAAATACAGGTTCTCCAAGCCTTCTTTAACTGCATACAGTATTTCTTCAAAACTACATACTGACTTCTCATATTTAATCTGACTCCCTGTTTTCTTAACGTAGTATAAATTTAATGCAGTGCTCAATGTTCTTTTACAACCTTTAAGAGCATTTTTAATCCACAGCTTACCAGGACAACTGTTTTTGGATTTGCCAGTCAATTACTTTTGATTTGTTTTCACTCTAATTTGCACAGCTTAATACATCATTTCAGAATGTCACAAAATAACAGCACCATGGGAGTTGTTAAGAAAAAAAAATTCAATATTTGAGAAAAAGACACAGAGCTGTACTGCTGACCTAAGAAGCTGAGGCTTTGAACATTCAGTCTTTTGTTTTAAGCATGGTAAAAGGACAGTAAGACATTCAGCCATGTCAGGCACCTGAGATTTCTGGTACTCAGTGTGTATCCTATTATCCTACCTGCTCCACAGACCCTGGAACACACCAGGCAAAGCACACACTTCCTGACAAGAACAAGGCTTCAGAGGCCAACATTTTTATTTATCAAAATAAAAACTTTGTCAGAAATTGTTCAGTGACAGCCCACAGAATTTTGGAACTGCAACTGTATTACGTCTTTGAAAAAAATTAAGCTTAAGAATAATAACTTTTCATGGAGATTTTCGTTGCACTTCCTTTGCTCATTGTGCCTGAGAAATTACAAAGAGCGTATTAAGTTCTTTTAATAAAAACATTTTGGCCACTTGCATCCCAGATGTAAAAAGTAATGAAACTTCTAAAGCCCTGCTGAATCTATCAAATTGTGAAATTCCATATAAGATAACCCAAATAATTTTCTTGTCAAGTACAATAGCATTGAAAACATGTAAAGATGAATGCTTTGAACAAAGATAACTTGTATTTATCAATACTTTTGTATCCATACTTGTACGAATTTTACAGTAGCTTTGTGCTGATCCATTTGCAAGAAGCTAATGAAAATATTTATCTCCAAACAAGGAATAACACTTTCCAGTTATCACTGACTAAACTTCCCATGAAGAAAAAGTAGAAATATTAAAAAAAAAATACACTGAGTAGCAGCAGATAGCCAAACTTCTCAGATTTGCAGTAGGAATGCAGACACTGCAGGATCTCTGTAATTCATGTCAGATTAGAGGCCAGCTCTTGTCTTTACTTACATCCTCAGAGGATTCACAATCTCTGTCCGCAGCAGCTCCTGAGTCTCACTATAATACTCTACATCATTCACTTCTTTAGGTCTGAGTAGCACAGTGTCCAAAACAGAGCTAAAAGAAAACAGGCTACAAAGAAAAAAGGAAAAGGTTGTTTTGACCATTCAGATGCCTGAGCAACATAAGACAAACCAAGCAAAGCCACAGAAGAATTAAAGAACTAAACAAATTGTCTCAAAAAGAGGCAATCATGGACAGGGGACACAGCTGCACTAAATAGCAAAGTCCATTCCAACCCAGTATCCTTTCTGCTGCAAAGAACCAGATGCCCAGGCAGGATTCTGCAAAGGAGCAGTAAGAGGCATTTCCCTCCCTCCATCCCCTGGCCTGTGCTCTCCTTATCCTTCAACCATTTACAGGCCAGGGACTCCCTCAGTCTAAACAAGCAGATCCATAAGGGTCAGTGCAGTTTGGACATGAGCAGCATTCACTGCTGGTTCTGGGAGAGCACAGGGACTGCAGCACAGGACACTGGGAGCTGCACAGAATACACACAGACAGTCACTCAAGCAAAGACCACATGTTCTGCATTTCTAGCATGGGATGCCACTATACAAATGATGAACTTACCAGAATAAGGTGGAGTCTAAGTAACAGGAGTTGTAATGACCCTGGATACCTTTCTTCTTTCCAATCATTGTCTCTAAACCTTCTTTTTCCATTTTTGGAGGAGTGTTTTCTTCTACCACTTCACTTAAGTAACCTCCAAAGGCTGAAATTTTTTTTTTCAAAAGACACTTTAAAGCCTCAAATTTTATCCCCCTTGAGATTTTCCTATTAATGTTTTATAGCTAAGTTGCTGCTTTAGTGTAAGCATTCCTTCTCTGGACTAGAGTAACATGTTATTATAGCTGAGACTCACAGTCTTCCAGAGAGTGAACAAGGCCTTACATTCCACGTTAGAGTGCTTCAGCAAGCCTGCAGCACTGAATTAATTTTAGCCAGTAGGAATGAAGTTCTCTTTTCATTACAAATGCCCTGTTCACACTATGTTATAAGTATCAGGCACTTTTCTTTGCTGTTTTCCCAGACAATACAACATGACCCAAGAAATCTAAAATACCTGGCGTTAAGGAAAGAATAAGTTTTTCACCACTAACTTCCATCACAAAAATACATGCTTTCTTTGTTAATATTTAGAGAATAAAATAATGTGATGTTATAGATTATAAAAAAGTAACTGCCTTTATTCCTTTTAATGCAATCATACAACGCTAGAGTTGCAAATACCATTTTCAGCAAGATTGTTTAACAAGTTCTCAAGTAAAAAGTGTACAGCATAAAAAATTCCCATAGTTTTATGACATTTCTTTAAATATATGAACATTTTGTTGCTTTAAAGCATAAAAGAATAATTCAAGAATCATTGTATTCTGTACAGGCTGATCTGCTATTCATTAATCTCAATTAAGTAATACCTGTACAGATTTCCAAGTGCTCAATACAAAGAACTTATGGCAGGAATGAAGGAAACCAGTTCCCAGCTGACAAACAAGAGACAGGCAGAAGGGCAGTACCTAGAGAGTTGCAGCGCTCGATCTGGTTGGAGACAGGCTGGAGTGAGGCAAACCTGGAATCTGGCCTGCAGCTTTTGAGTTTAACAAAAAGAGCTTTCTTTGGAGCACACGTGAAGTATCGAGTTCCTTTAAATGTTCCGTCTGTACAGCCGGCACATTCGTCTTCCTGAAAATTCAAGTGACAATTCACCGTTTTTCTTATTTCTACAATTCTGCAGTAAGATATTTGAGAAACTATCTACCCACAAGTCACCCTGCTGCTACTCTGAAGCAGGATACACATTGTTTCTGCAATTTAGTATCCAAAGCCTCAAGTGAGGCGTCCTTTAACTGGATTTACTGAGAAAATTAAGACTCGCATGTTTCTTTCTTCATGCTTAAACTTTCACTCCATCCAAAATAAAACAAAAATTCCATCAGGAGCAGCGTGGGGGCGGTAGGAGGAAAGTCTGTGAATTTAACCTGGTCCAGATTCCTTCTATAGTTAGAAAGAGCACTTTTTACCACTTAATTAAAATCACTGAGCATGGGGTAGTGTGAACAATTTCAGCATAATTTGGCTGCACAAGAAAAATGCCTGCTTCAAAACACACAAAATGTACATCAAGGAGAGACAACACAAACTAGGAGTGAACAACAAGAAGCTGTTATCTTTGAGAACAGGGTTTAAAGTACATTGACTGCTTACTAACAATGGCTAGGCTTCAATGAAATGCATGAGTGGCATCCAGGTTAATGCATGATACCCTAAGGAGCAGGCTCAGAGTGCCTGTGGCAAGCTTTGGCTTCAACTTCACCCAAAACACCCACAAGGATCAGGACTTCTTTGTAACAGCTGGAATTCCAGTCACATTCTCACATACTCTGCTTGTGTTTTACATAATTTTACACTGCTTTATGTATTATTTTCTTGAACATTATCCCAAAATAAGGAACCCCATCTCCCTAATTGTGCACACATTAATTTAACTGATACCTCAATCATAACTCTGGCAGCAGCTGCCACAGAGGGAATGTCAGTACACATCAGCAATTCTTGTTTGAGGCAACTGTTGGTTTTTTTACAAAGGGCCCACAGAAACACATAAAGCACATGGATGTCAAATCAACAATATCACTACTGTCAATTATCAAAACCAGTCTTACAGCTCGGACAGTCGTCACTCTGACTGCCTGTTTGCTGATATGCAAACAACAAACAAAAAATTATATTCAAAAAAGACTACTACAGCTAGAGAATTTTATACAAATTTCCACTTAAAGGACTTTTAAATTTCATTTTTCAATTACAGTCTATCTCCATAATGTAACCAAAAGGACACTCCTTTAAAGCAAGGAAGTGATCAGTCCTACAAATTCCTTTGCCCATTGTGATATAAATTTATCTCAGAGCCTACTAACAGGGCAAGTTGTGGGGCAGCCACAAAAGTCAGAGCTCATCAAAGAATTTAGCCCTAAGGAGATCACTTGGCAACCTGTTTGGGCAAATCCCCCAGACTGGCTGCTTTTGCAGCATATGTAGGCACCAGCTCTAAGAAACAAAACTAGTAATGAACATTAATGTGAATTAGAGTTTATATTTACCAGTTCCAGTCCTGCTAATACTTCATTTACTCCAGGGGGCTGGCCAATCCAGCGGATCACTCCATAGAAAGGAGGATTTTCTTTAACTTCAGCCAAGGAACCTGCTTCAAGACCATGTGAGTTTCCAATGGGGCTTGCTGCTGATGGACTTTCCTGGGTAGCTGTGGTATTCACATCACCCATGACAGACTGAACAGATAAAGAGAGAGGACTATGTCCCATAGTACCATTAGTACTTGTTGTTTTTGTCAGGCTAAAGGGGAGGGAGTGAAATCTGTTTTCTGTAGACACAGAGTTTGTTAAAGGTGGCTGCAGTGGTGGTGAAGAATGCCCAAATCCAGGAGATGAATCAGTAAGTGACTTTGAAGGGTCTTCAGCCGCTGCTAAAAGCAAAACCAAGATGTTAGTAAGTGTTGGGTTTTTTTCCTCCCTGTATTAAAATGGAAAGACTTGGCTCTCAAAGCAGCAACATCTGATGTAACAGGTGGGAAGCACTAACAGCTGGGGACATTTAGAAAGACTTTTGTCACTTGGCAGCACTGGAGACACAGAACAGACTGAGCAGATACTGCTGCAGTCCCACCACTTTTACCACAAGCAACAGAAATGAACAGCACAGAGAAAGGTGATGTTAGAAACTTCAGGAAGGTTTAGATTGACATCTTTTTTTCACCACCACATGAGGTTTTTTCTTTGAACATGAATTAACAGCCCCAAGGATTATGACTGTAGGAGGAAAAACTAGAAAGAGCTCATTGGTCATTGTGACTGAGGAAATTATTTGGTTCACAGCTTATAAAGACATAAATAATTGCTTAGAGATGTGATTTGCAAATGGAGAAATGTTTATTCCACTGACTCTATCACAAGATACTTTGGTTCTAATACCGGGAATCTATCACTGTCCATAAAGAATAAAGGACTTAAACATGTCCTGAGCAATGCAGTGCCTGATAAAAGTGATCACAACTACATGGAACAGCACAAGCACTCTCTGCCTTCTCTCATCTCTCTGTATAGTCACAGAATACCCTGAGCTGGAAGGGCCTCTAATACACAATTGGTATTCACAGAACAAAAGCCTCTTCATCTTCACCTATTCTCCCCATGCTGTTTCATTAAATGAAGTTAATGTCTTTAAAAAACTAACAAAAAGACATCTGTTACAGAAACAAGAACAATTTTAACCCGTTTTCTTTAGTGGTTCAAGGAATTTAGGGGCTACTGCTGCTACAGGGTTCAGGTGTAACTTAACAGTTTAGTATTACCCTTTCAGTCATTAAGCCAGTTAGCCACCCTTTTCTAAAGTTTACCAGGAAAAAAAAAAGTCTGGAAGCAAATCAAGATATACCGACCCTTCAAATATGTACACTCATACTTTTAAAAACCAAAGGAGAGATTTTACAGAACCAAATTTTTAAAAACATAGCAAAAACCCACATATACTTAGATAATTTCCCTGCTCCCACTTCCAGACCAATTAGCTGGCATGGCAGAACATTACAGCTCCCTTGGATCTGTAACAAAGCTACAAAGACAGGCAAAATACAATGACTGTGTACACTTGGCTACAAGGAATACTTCATGTCTTCCACCCCAGCCTCAGCTTTTATTTTGCCTGTGAGACATGTGCATTCCCACAGAGCTGCACATGAGCTGCCAAGAACATAATCTCCTGCATGCAGAATAAAATCACAGGTCATACCAAGACAGAGCAGATTTTCTCAGGGGTTTCAAGATGCTTTTTATGATGTATTCCACTAAGACAATACAGTCCCACTATTTTACATTTAATCTCATCCTTGTTTTATTTGACAAATGTAATACACTCTAGTTTTGTTTTGTGGGTTTTTAAAATAAACATATAAAAAACTATCCTCTCTCTTTACCTTCATCAATATACCATGGGGATTTTGTTTTTGTTTGAGGCTGAGAGTCAACTGATGAGCCATTTAATGTGTAGAAGACTTCAGATCTGCTTCTATTTCCAGATTCAGAGGTAGATCCTAGAAAACAACATATTTTATTGAAGATACTAGTCTCTATTTACAGAAGGTCACCTACAGTCTTATTTCATAGTATAAATTTGTTACTACATTTTCAAGAAGACACAACTGCCTTTCCACAAAGGAGCAAACTCTCCCATCAAGACTAACACAGTTCTGAGCTTACAACAACATAGAATTCTACACCAAACCAACATACACTCTGAGCTGAACTCTCAAGCCACTAAGCTGAAAAGAAGGCAGAAAGTACCTCTCAAGAGCAAATTTTTTATGACTATAAATTATGGCTATAAAAAGGTATTTGCAATACAGTTACAGTAGGTGGGTTTTGGTTTTAAAGCACTAAAATTTCACAGTAGGCAAATAAATTATTGATCCAATTCCAATTCTGTAACTTGTGCCAACATATAATTACAGTGAAGATCATCTCTGCCAGTATCAAATGCCAGGTAAAATGACAGCTTACAAAATATACTATCATTAGTATTCTACTACCCAATGTAGCCACTGGTAAAATCAAAAGACACTGAATTTTGATTTCTGCCATTAAAAAAAGAAGAGAAATTGCTTCTCCTTCAGGTTTGTTTTTCTGGGGTTTTTTGTGTGTGTGTGGTTGGTTTGGTTTTGCTTTATTTTTTTCCCCTGGAAGGGTTTTCAGAGCTGAACAAAAATAGAGTCAAGGAAGTTTATATTTTGGGAATTCAATTCTGGTTTTGAATCACAGGGAAATTAATACAGTCATTATTCAGTAGATCTGCTCCTTGGCTAAAAGATTTGGAGTTTCTAGTTCTACAAGAAGACAACAGCAAACTGTATCTATTAAAAACCAAAACAAACACCACACTTCCAGAGAAACAGAATGCATCCCTGACCTGGTGACACTAGACATCTAGGTAATTTGGTCTTGAATTTCCGCTAAACCTCAAACTCTTCTTCACGAAAATGAAGGCAGTTTGAGCAATCTTAACTTAAACTGTCTACCATCTTTATAATGATTAAATAAATTCATGCTAATACTCTTCTTTAGAGAAATTTAACTTTTAACTTACAATTGGATGTAGTAATGTCAACCTTGATGACTCAGTGAACTTGACATATAACTGAAATAATACACCAACTGACAGAAAAGACAATACTTTTTTGCAAGCAACAAAATTTTGTAATCTTACATAAGTAAAGAAAATCCCTTCCCATACATACCTATAGCCTTTGGCTTACTATGATTGAATGAGCTTTTGTCACCACTTCTTGAGGTATAGGCAAGCTTGGGAGGCCTCCTGTCCTGTGACACAGTCTCTAAGACATGGTACATGAAAAGAGAATTAGCTCCCCTTTTGTATGTTTTCACTGTTACACAAAGTTCACCTCAAAACATGACTGAACAAACTGAACATAACTGAACAAAGCTCTGCCATCACAGGCTTTAACACCGAGTGGAACAAAGCCTTGTTTGGCACATAAACAACATTTTATGTGTATGCAATCTGTTTTTATCACATCAGCAATTGCTTAAAGTCTACCATTACTTCTTGAACATATCAAATAGGTTGACTTCACATCCTTTAACATATGTATGTATTTCCATTATGGGAAACAGATGCAAGAAATTTTAAGTTTTTCTATACCAACACATCTACAATAAACGCACTTTTGAAAAAATGGAGAAGTCCCTGTGAATTCTCCAGAGAAGAGCAGAAAATTCATGCAAAAACATGCATGTCAACTAAACCAGCAAGTAGGAGACAGACTTAAGAAAAGCCAAATTGAAGTGTGAGAGCAACAATTACAGATTACAGACTCATTAGAACCTGCCTAAAGATAGTGCCCAAACAAAAGTCTCATACAAACTTTTCTTTCTTCAGAAAAGGAATCAGAGAACTGTGGCTGATACAAGTTAACACTATTCAGTGAATTACTGCAGTGAATTTTTCCAGAGTCTTGACAGACATTTCCAAGTATTTATTCCCAGAATGCATAAATAATCCTGTCAGCATCTTTCAAGCACAGAAAGAACAGCTTTCTGATCAAGATATTTGAACTCCTGGAGTAAATTGAACAACATTCCATAGAAAAGATTTCCACTACAGACACTCACATATTCATGAATATTACACACTGCATAGTATTGTAAATATGATACAATTTGACAGGATTTTTGTTCAGTATTAAAGCTTTTCTGCTAGTGAGACTGTAACCCAAAGAAGGGCAAAACCGAAGAGAAATATAACAGAGAAGGTAATTCAAGTGAATTTCAGATATTAACTCTGCAGTATTGTTTTAACCATACAACTGGGCCTAGGTGGAGAATGTCCTGGATGTTATCACAGTCTGCCTTCTGGTTAAGAGAGCAGGGCATACCTGGAATAACATCGTTGATATGCAAAAGAAGTGTACTTTCAACACTTGCAAAACTGCACAGCTGTATTCCATTATATCTTCCATCCCAGTTTCCAATCGGATTATCCTAAAAATAGAAAACCACATTACATGTATCCCAAAAGAAGATTTACACCATACTGAGTACACACATATGTCTTTAGGAATATAAAAAGTAGGAAAATGAAATGTTTGACAACACCTACTTTTTCCTGTAACTAATTTTGTATTTAGAATAGCCAAACTTTGCAGTCTTTCAAGACAAAAGCTTAAAATATTATCTCTTGAGAAATAGCTCCTACTTTAACAAGCATTTTTCTTCTAAAAACATTCTTGATAAACAAGCTAGAGCAATTCCAGTGCATTTTTAGGGAACAGGTAATGCAACCAAGAAAATGGAAGCATCTAACCTACAAAACCAGAATGATCTTGAACTACCAAAAATTTTAAAGCTGTTCATTTTAAAAAATTTATGTTGCTGGAAATAATTTTTAATGACGAGCTTCAAATTTTCTTGAAAGATCAACTTTTGTACTTGAAACTTTAAGGTAGAACAAAGTCAAACAAAACAGTTACATGGAAAAAAGCTTTTAAAAATGGCTAAGAAAAGAAAAAGATATTCAGTCTACTTTTTTAACAGGCAGAACAAAGCCAATCTCACAAGACAAACACTCGACTCCATGACTTCAAGACCGACACCTAACATGGCAAGTAGCTCAGTGGAGGCTCCTCAGAGTAAGCAGAGTATTTCACTGAACTGTTTAGCATCAAATACGACACCATTTACCTGATGCCAAGAAACAATTACCACCAAGGGCATCTTTGAACACAGTGTTTATCTCCCATTTTAGGTCAGCCTCCGCTGAAGTAGCTTGTGGATAATGTTTCTTCTTCTACGTGCATGTCATTCACTAGCTAACACACATGCAGAAGTTATTAAAGTCAGATTATTTTCTTACCATGTCCACTCCAACAACGTATCCTAAACTTTCGTTTCCTGGTAAGACATCACAGAATATAACTGTCCCATACTCTATACTCTCTCCTATCTTCAGAGAAACCCTGGAGTTGATCTCCAGAGGAGGAAGTTCTACCTGCATTGCGTCAACTGGAGCTGCATAGTCACTTTCCAGTTCATTGTCATCATCTTCCACCAGCTCCAGTTTGTCCAAAGCAACAAAAACCCCACAATCCTCATCACATCTGAAAAGCTGCTTGCCTTGGTACTGTCCATCAGTAAAGCCCTGACCACGACCTTCTTCCTAAGTGTTGGAGGAGGAAGAAGAGAAAGGAAAAACAAAGATAAAAAACCAAATCATGTATTTTGTGAGAAACAGACTACTAAAAATGCAGTAACATAATCCAGTGTTTTGGACAAATGGCCCTAAGAATTTGTCTGATGCACTATTGTTATTGAGAGAATTCTGTTGACAGAATCTGTTGCAAATACACAAACTGTCTATCTTCAAGGAATAAAGAGCAAGATGTCACTAGATTAGAGAGTAGCTGCAGGCAGAAGCCTTTATACTCAGAGAAGCATGTTTTCTTCAGGTGCACATTTTGCTTCAATCATCAAATTTTTGCCATATCAAGACAAGACTACTTCATAGTAGACATAATGCTAAGCATTCAAAAATTCCACTTATATGCCACATAAAGTGAGATAATTTTCAGAAACTTAGGCTTGATATTCCCTGAGGTTCTCAGTGGGAATTACAAAGAGTTCAGGGAAAGTTTAAAGAGTACTTTGAAAAATATACTTCTACAACAAGAGGAGAAATCTCTAATCCTTCAATAGCTTAGGGTTGGCATTAATTTTGCAGAAATATCTCACAAGGAGCACACAACAGATCCTCTATTTTAACTAGTTGCCATTAGACTTTTAGGGATCTACCAAAGCAACAGCCCTAAAATCCAACCCTGCATTTACAGACTGTATCCTGACACAGGAAAACAGAGCACTCAATAGAAATCTGAGAGTCAGACATTCACCATGATAGCAGTGTAAGTATTTTTGCCCAGAGAAGTTGTGGATACACCATCCGTGGCAGTGCTCAAGGGCAGGATGGATGGAGCTCTGGGGAACCTGATCTAGTGGAAGGTGTCCCTGCCCATAGGAAGGGGTTTGGGACTAGATGGTATTTAAGGTCTCTTCCAAGCCAAACCATTCCACAATTCTATGAATTACATTTTTCTGAGCTAGTGGACTCAGAGTATGTTCAAGTCTTTCTGCCAGCCCATGCACCACATCAAACTTTTCACTTAACATGAAGATTACAAGGCTGATGTGATATGGCACGTTCACATGAAAGTATTTATGACAAGATTGAAGGTAACGGATTTTAGGGGTAATATGCTTCTAGAAAAAGAAATTATTAGGACTTCCTCTTTATACTGAAGATGTATTTAGCTCACCTCAAAGTATATCTGATACTACCCCTTAGCAAGGAACTTACCAGCAACTCTACTCCAAAGTATATCCCTGTTAGGGACCTCTCTTGCATTAAGGGTCCTCTGAAGCGAACAACTCCAGGATATTTCTCATCCCCTGATCTCAGCTGCACTCTAACAGGGGAGCCAATATCTATCTGGACACCTTTAGTTAACCTGCTTTTGCTTTTAAACAAACTGTATCTTTCCTCACAGTTAGTAATAGCCAGAAGCAACTCAGCTAGTTTTTCATTTATTTCTATAACATCCTTCTCATCCACAAACAAGATTGCATGAGGCTGTTCCAGAATCTTTAATCCAATCTGCAGCTTCTTGCCTTTACATGGAATATTTCTGGAGTGTGCCACAGAAGAACGGTCTTGAAAAAACTGCCCAATGCTACCTTTGGGCACTTTCAAGAGCTTTTGGGTCTGCTTGTCTATGACACTGCATTCTTGGAGAAGCATGTAAAAGATCCGCTCTTCCCAATAGGATGAACTTGCTTTTTCTTGACTCCATAAGCCTGAATTCATTGTGATCAATACTTTAAAAGTTGCACAGAAGTCTTCAGGGAAAATAATCTCTTGATTTATGTGCAGTGATCTTTCCAAATTCTACTGGAGGGTCCAATCTTTGTGAAATAATGCAATATTCATTCTGCAAAGAAACACATTCAGAGCAGGAAGCCTAGAATCAAAAGAAAAAAACCAAAATTGAATTAGATCAGTACAGCTAGTCTTAAGTAAAACATAAAACAATTTAAACCTGTGACCAGACTCACTCCTCATACAGATTAGAATTCAGCAAAATGCAAGGCAGTGACCACAGTCCCAGAACAGCTACTGTACTGCAGATCATGGACAGACCCATTTACCCATTTCTGCTCTTTACTGCTGTGTATTTCACCTCCTTCTTTAGTTCCTTGGGGAAAAAAGGGTTGTGGAAAACATGTAATGAAAAGCAGAAAACAAAGAAAACACACATAAGTGAAAGCAAAAAGAAAACTTAAGTGCAAATGAACATAAATAAACAACCTGCTCTAGTTTACAAACAATATTTTAATGAAACTTTCCACTATAAAGCTCTTTTCCCATGCTCAGTGACTACTTATTTCTGACAAAGTGTACTGCATCTGTCATCCTGCATAACATTTTGATTTAGTGAAGCAGAAAATTGTGTTGACAAAATAGAGCAGCAGAAAATGGGAACTTTACTAACTTATAACAGCCATTTCTTTAATAGAAATGGACAGTTCCAGTAGTATACAATATATGAAAACCAAATTGTGCTGGCATTGCAACATGCAATTCTCAGAAAAAAATCAGAGGCTCTTATTTTTATCATTCTAGAAAGATAATTCACTTCAACAAAGTAAGAAATACCTCACTTTCAGTTATTAAAATGCCATGGAACAGGCACCTTAGTTCAGCATCATCTTTAGAACTACAGTTCACAACCAATGAAGTGAAAAAGAATAATTTGAACATACTTCTTTGAGCATATGTGTCTATAGTTTTGATCACAGTGCATACATGAAGAAAGATCTACAGTACCTCAGCAGGATTTGTTCTTCTAAAGACGACAGCAAAGGGCAGTGTACAAGTTCAGAATGTATTGTCATGTCAATTTTCCTGTTCCCAATATGTGACGCCACAGTTTGCATACAGTTAAAGGACAATCTCAGTGACTATTTATACCTAAAGGCAAATAATCTTTGTCCTTGTGCCTAGCTACCCCACTTCTCCACAGCTTTTCTCTGATAGCATTCAAATCCCACAAAATCTATTGCTACTTCTCCTATCCTGTTTGAACCCAGTTTCAGAAGCTGTTAGAAAGCAATGAAATCCAGTAGTCCTGTAATTATCTTCCTTATCTTTTTAAACAGAGTATTTAACAAAACTCTTTCCCCAGAAAAAAGCAGTAACGACAGACAACCTGAAATGTGGGCAAAGTCTCATCTTTCACTTCCTAGGGATTCATATATTTTCGTGCTCCATGGTGAGGCTCTTGTACCCTCCATTCAAAGCTCTTCTCATGTGCACAGATGTGACACGTGGGTGTCAGTGTCACCACCACATTTCCACCCTGCTGCTGCAGCAGCTCACAGGAGCTCTGTGTCTTCATGTGCTTCCAGCTGCAAAGCAACAGCTGAGGGCAGGATCCTGGCAGTTTCAGAGGCACTGAAGGAAAGTCTCGTAGACCATCCATGTGTTTCCAAGCTAAAACAATACTTTTCCTCACTTTCATTTGATGCACATAAACGGGCTTTAACGCTTGTTGATGATTAACAAAAAAGTGGTGTGAGCATGGGATTGAAAAAGTTTATGTGGAAACTGATGAAGAATACAGCAAGATTCCCCCTCTCCTGCTCCACGTGGAAACATGATTAAATGACCACTAGTTTTTGTAAGTCTATTGAGATGGTAAAATAAGAGTTTCATACAAGTTCTGACTAGTTCTTTCCCTTTACTTTCTTCACACAATGGGAAAACAAACCCCTGTCTTGTTCCTCATAGCTCCATTTTATGTTCTCAAGAACATTTTTGTTCTTTCAAGAGCTGACACACTTCACTTTCCTTTTTTTTTTTTTCGAGCCATTCCACAAAGTTTCTCAATCCCCAGTAGACTGCAAACAGGTATCTCTGACATTACAGGGATCCTGATTTTTCCTACTTCATTTACAGAAATAATTAATTTTAATTTTAGTAAGTATGCATGGAAATATTATATTAAAAGAGAAATTCTGTTCAACAGCTTAAAAAAGATTAATTGATTTTTTTAATAAGTTTTATCATATATATTTTTAATAAGTATATCTTGTTTGCAAGTCCATTGCTGCAACAATACAATCTTCACATGTTTAGTAGTAAAGAATTCAGTGTGAAAACTTGTCAACAGCTGCATTTAGATTATGGAATAACTTTATGTGCTGTGTGTGGTCAGTCTTTCAAAGCCCTGGTCACCCACAGAAATGTTACTAAACCCAGTGGCTATAATACCAAAAGGATTACCTTTATTGAAGAGTTCATTATCATGATATAAAAATGCCTTCCTTTAAAAACTTATCTACAACCACTGTCCCATGCAGCTTTAAAAGCCAAATACCCTCATTTTAGAATAATACAAGTGATAAATTAGTTTTTTAAGAGTACAGAAAAGCTTGTTAAAAGGACATTAAGTTTTGGCAATGTATCAAAAATACATTCACATACACCACTGATTTTAGGATTATTTTTTACAGCCATTTCCCATGAAATTCTGTGAGTAAAGCAAAATCTTTGCTGAACAAACAGCATAGTCGTATCAGACTGTGACCAGAATAAATGATTAGACTGATTAACTTGGGAACCAAGCAACTTAATCCTTACCAAAAAGTCATCACTGCACTGCACAACACACCAGCAGCTACAACACTTGTGCAAACCCAAGAGTACCTGACCACCAACACGGACAATTTAAGTGTCAGAGCCTGTTCAGCTGCATCCTTCTAGTCCACCTACTACCTGAATCTTTTCATGCTCAACAGACTTTGGGGAGAAACAGGCAAAACACAGTTATGACTGCAACGCTACATACTTTGGAAGAAAAACAGATTTTTAAAAATTGTCAGGGGTAGGCCATAAGCTATCTAACTTCAAAGCCTCCCTAATTTCCTTTATTCCTCGGCTGTGAGTCACTCTTGTCACTACAGAGACATCAGAATAACAGTTTGCTCTGAAATTCAAGAACTCTGTTTCTACCCTGCAGGAGCCTTAGATTAACCATATAAAGATGCTTAAACCAGCTATCAGGTTTCAGAATGAACACAGGTCTGTGGCTCTGATTCAGAGTATAAAATGAAAAGGCTAAAATAAACTGTGCAGTTTATTTTAAAAACTGACACTTTAATACCAAAAATAATTTAACTAGCTGAGATGCAAAGTTCTGCTCAACAGCCCAAAACCAATTTTCATGGGCAGGCTAAAACTAGGAGCAAGGAAATTTAGCTGCAGCTCAATGTACACAGAATTACATGTCGGCAATACAAGCATGAGTGATAGAAATAGAAGCTGTTCCTCAAAACAGCAGCTGAAACAATGTAATGCAAAGCTGTTCATACTGGTAACATGATTCCTAAAAGAAAATACACCGGCAGTCGTGTTCGGCGTTATAAATCTGATACAAATAATCCCCGTGAGAGGAAAGACAGGAATTATTCTCAAGGGCCAGAATTCTCTGGCGTTACGTGATTTACCAATACGGCCGCTCTGCAGACACCCCGCGGCCAATCCTCTCCCAAAAAAATGAAATACGTGTGCTCAGACTTCGAAATGATACCGAATATCGTATTTCACTGGGTTGTCTCACGGATTGTTTCATGGGAAGGCAGGTTCGTGCGACACACAAGGCTCCGTGCAAGGCTCAGCTTTGGAGAACAATTATCCTCTCCGCAGCCCCAAACCTGAGCACTTTCTCCCCTCCTGGGCGGCTCTGCGCAGGACGGTGAAGGAAAGTCCCGAAACACTTCTTCAATTGCCAACGCGCTGCTCGGGGATCGAAGCTGAAGTGTGGGAAAGGCCCG
>VXBB01014849.1:197425-214143 GCA_013399915.1 Illadopsis cleaveri
AAAAAAAAAGAGAATGTGAGCATTCCTCCTTCAGCTGAGCTGGTTATCCAGCTTTGAGGTTAGCATATCCATGTTTTCTCAGCTTTCTCCTATTACTGCACAAACCCCATATTTGAGTAGGGTCAGTTTTTGAATAAATGTCTGAATTTGCCGCTGCATTGTATTATCTCATCCATTTAGCAGCAAAGAAGCCTGGAGAAACATCTAACTCAAAAGACTCAGTCAATGTTTCTTAGGGCTGCTTCTGGGATGATGAAGTAAATCTCCTGCTTAGACTGTGCCCGAGGTTACAACCTTGACATACAGTATTTTGTGGCATTATGTTCTCTACAATTTTTTATTCTGCAGGTGATGTGTTTTCTTTCAAAATTTCAGACCCTAACAGCTTTCTTCAAAGCATCTGCTCCTGTCTATTAGCAGTGAAATCACTTATTTTGTCAGTCTTTAGGTCTTGCTGTTACAGCAACAGAAAAACTAGGCTGCCCTTTCACAACAAAACAGGAATTTTCTTTCCAAATGCAAAAATATAATCTGAAACACTATTTGTTTATTTGTTTTAGATTCCAGTGCAACCCTAAGTCCCAACTCTTCAATGACCACTAAGGAGCTTCAGGAATATTGGAGGAATGAAAAACGCCAGTGCAAACAAACCAAACTCCTTTTTGAAATCCCATCAACCAGAATTGTAGAGCACAAATTATCTAAATATGTGGTAAGCTAAGAAATGAATATGTAAGAAGATCATTATTTTTTATTCACTCTACAGGGGTCTGCACAGCACACAGCAGGCCCCACTACATGAAAGTTTCACCGAGGGCCAAGTTTTGCAAGGCATGATCACACTGAGCAGAACCTGTTCTCACTGATTGTATGGGCCTGGCTGGTGGAATCTGCATCTAAAAAAACCCTCTGACAGTTCAGAAAATCTGCTGCAGTGCAGAAGTGTTATCAAATAAATTAGTATCTTGAGTATCCTTAAAACACAGAGTTTTGTCAACATTAAGGAAATTCACACAAATGTGTGAAAATATCTGTATATTTACACTTCCACTGAGCCAGCCAGCTGTAGCAGCTGCAGTGCATTTGTATAACTTCCACATCAGAGGTTTCTCTTAGCACAAGTGCAGAATTCTTTGATGTTGACAAAGTCTAAGACATCTTCCAGCTAGATCACTTGGGATTGTTCCCCTTCCCTACTTAGCTCCCTTAGGTGGCATATTTCTGTCATACTTTTAAGATGAAACATGAGTATGAGGAGTGGGAACAACCAAGTAGGTTGGATTTTTGTACCTTTTTTCACAGTACTGACACTTAGTTTTTATTTCTGATTCTGCTCCTGGCCTTCAGAAGGACTGATCTAGTGTGAGTGCCTTTTAGTACTCCTGTGAAATTCAGATAGGGATGATTTCCTTGTTTGCTACATTCTGTGAGATCTGTAGATGAAAAATGCCAAAAATCAGCATTGCTGACACTGGATGATCCAATTTGGTAGAGTTTGAAGCAGGTAAATATTTTGGAGACTGTCCTAAGATCTTGTTGCATGCTGGACACACCCACTTTAGTTGCTGCTTTTCTTGCATACACTCCTAAATACTCAGCTTCTGAATAGCTAAAAACTGGTTTTGTGCAACTGCAAGAGAGCAAGAGTATCATTCAGTATATGTGCAATTAAACTTAGTCATAAGTCACAAGCCTAGGCAAAAAGATTTACATTACAACGAAATCGAGCCAATTAGAATGAAAGTCTAATTAAGTGCTACTTCTTGCCTTTTTCATGCACACTCCACAAATAAAAAAAGCAAGTACTTGTAAATTATTCACTTAGCTGCCCTTGATAAAATGATAACTTCAAAAAATTGCTCTTATGATTGTTTTAGAATGCATCAGGCATATATACACTTTTCAGCAGGGAGCAGGACAAAGTATAGGAAAATGTCACAGTGCTTACAAATGAAAAGAGATCAGAGAAGTCAGCTCAAATTTAGAAACCTTTCAAGAAGTGGCTGTAAAGATCATTTATGAAGATTAAAAGAGAGAATTTCTCTTTAAGGAAAAACAAGGAAGAAAACCAGACAGACATAGTGCGAGTACTGGTTTGCTCCTTTCAACAGCAGCAAAGAAAATAACTGGCATGAGCAAAACCCCTCCAGCTCCTGTGTAAATCAGTGGGAACAGGGTGAAGTTGAGTGTGAACATGGTCATCGTCCAAGAGGTCACCAGTCTGTGTCCTTAGCTGGTGACACGGTTAAACTGCCCCATGGAGCTACCATAGTTTACACACATTAGGGATTGGCCCTTCTTCAGCATCACCGTGCTTGGATCAGAATCAGAAGAGATTATTTGGACAGCACAGCACAGAATTTTGGTTTGCAGCTATTTGCCTAATACCACACTTATTATGGTCTTTTTGGGACTAGTGAAGAGCTGAGTGCTCTTGTGTACTGTCAATGTGGGGCAGCACAGCTGTTAGCTGCTAGTGAAGGGATTTGGATAGCAGTTTGTTGTAGAAATGTCACTTTTTTGTGTTATTTAAATGTGAAGTAAGTTTGAATACAGGGCAGTGATTTAGAGGGGAAACAAGGATTTGGAGTTGTTCCATCTTATTTTTGCACACACCAGATATATTGCCAAGTACTCTCTCTTCTTTCACAGCATTACTAACACCCCAAATCCCTAGAAATGTCTTATACAAAGAGCATTTCTGAATATTATGACTGATGTAAGATAGATTACATTCAATATTAAGTCTGGGAAATCCATTCAGTTCACTGAAAATGGTTGATTGCAGCAGCCATGGCTGTTATAAACAAAGTAAAGCTACAGAAATGCTTTCTAAGTGTTTTTATGTGCTTCAGTCTGCTGCTAGTTTGCTTTCCCAGCACCTTGCAGGATGGGATCTGTTATTGCCCTGTTTATGTACAACTTATTTACATGCTAAGCCTGTCTGGTGACAGAAGTACTGAACAGCAGGAGGTGGGAATTTTTAGTTTGATGGCTGCAGATCTTTCAAGTCTACACTGAGCATGCACCATGATCCCAGACAGTAACTTTTTTAGCAGTGCTGCCATGGGAGTACACGAGATTACACACAGAAAATTGGGGCAGGAGTGTTTCAGCTGGAGGACTGAACAAGCACAAAGTTTTTTCATAACAGTACCAGACAAGATGTGACTGCACTGGGGCTGGAATGGTCCCTTCTCATGCTTATTTTTTCTCTTTGATTGTGTTTAGATGTATAAAATCATCATTTTGCAAACAGGGAGTTTTGACAGCAACAAGTCTGTAATTGAACGGCGTTATTCAGATTTTGAGAAACTGCACAGAAATCTGCTGGAGGAATTTAGAGAAGAAATGGAAGATGTAACCTTTCCCAAAAAAACTCTAACAGGGAACTTCACAGAAGAAATAATCAATGAAAGAAAATTAGCCTTCAAGGACTACCTGAGACTCTTATATTCTATGAAATACATCAGAAGATCAAAAAAATTTATTGACTTTTTAACAAGGCCAGAGCTTCAGGAAGCCTATGGTTGCCTGCGGGGTGGCCAGTACACCAAAGCTTTGGAAATCCTTTTAGAAGTCATTGGGCTGCAGGAAAGGCTGACGAGAGGGAACCCTGTGGCAATTGTCCCCACTCTCTGTGCCATCGTGGTGTGCCACAAGGACCTGGAAAACCCAGCAAGTGCCTTTGAATTCGGAGAAAAAGCTCTGTCACGCCTTCGTGTGCACACCAGCCACAGGTATTATATTCCACTGTTAGATACAATGATCACTCTGGCATATGAACTTGGCAAGGATTTTCTGTCTTTGCAAGAAAAACTGGAAGAATGGAAGACAAAGAAAGATCCCATACGGGTTTTTACCCTGAAAGAACTTGCAGTTCGGGAGTACGTACAGTGAGCACAAGAAAAATTTAATGAAAGAGCAAACTCTTGAAAGAGTGAAAACTGGAAATTACCTGTTTGGCTTACATAGCATTGTATTAATAGAAAAAAAATTAAATTAAATACCTTTTATGTTCAAAGGGACATTTACATCTATATTACGAATATATTACATCTACTGTAAAGATATGAGGAGCACCTGAGGAGCACCTTAAGGTTTTTTGAAGGAAATTTGCAAGAAAACAATCATTTATGATTTGGTTATTTTGAACATAGCTTGTTTTGTGTGAAAAGTCAGAATAAGAAAATACAATTAATAAAGCACTTGAAAATCTACAGAATCAGAGGCGTTACTTGTTGATGTGGAAACTACTTCCTTTCCAAGAAGAAAAATATCTTCTCAGTAGATGCAATCTAAAGGGTGCAACTTCCGGCACTGAATGTTGTTTTTACTCCTCCAGCTGGGGCCCCATCAAACGGCACTTTGACATTTCTGAGCATGGTGGGGCTGGTCCTGTTCCCACTGAATTCAGCTGCTGTGGAAGGAGGAGGGGGAAGGTTTACAATCAACTGTGGTGGGAGTAAAAAATACAAATGATGATCATTCCATCACAGATGAGGGAGTACACTTCATTTCCCTGTTGTAACTAACACTGTTTTATGACTTTCTGCATTGAAGGCACATTCTTGTTTGCTTGCCTGCCTCGGTAATTCCCCTCAACTCTAAGGTCTCTCCCATACACTTATTTTAAGAATCTGGTAAATTAATTCTCATAAATATTGTACTTAGCATGTCATTATCTAGCATGGGTCATTATTCTCTGCTGAACATAGTCCACTGAGTACTTTCAGCCCTGTACTCCCATTACAGATACTACCTGCTGCACAATGGCATTGCCTATAAATTAGGAATAACTGTATTAATTTACCTCCCCGAGACATGAAAGATTCAGCTAATTGGAAGTGCACTGAAGCTGAAAAACTTTGTTGTGCATTGTTACAACAAGGATGCCTTGAAAAAAAATTCAGAATAATAGGACTGTCTAGGGTGGAAAGTTAATATTTTAAGTAGCTATTAACAGCTAGGCATTAAACACAAAATACATGGATTATTTGTTATTTGACAATTATTATTTTTTCTAGTTATTCTAGAAGTAATAGAATTAAGAGTAATTAATTAAGAGACTTAAGGGCTAATCTTCCCACAACATAGCATATTGCAGGACAGTTAAAACGGATCAAAGGTAACACCTTCTTAGAGGCTGTGTGAATCAGTGACAAAGCAGTGAAGACAAAAGCGTGTCTGGGGTCTGCATCACACTCATGCAGTTTCAAGTTCAGGCAGCAAGGAAGCATGGCCTTCACACTGCTCTAACTCCACAACAGATTGTGATGGAAAAACAAAAGAATAGGAAAGAAATTATTTCCTCCCTTTTGCCCCCTCCCATCCTTGTGTGCGGCATCCCAGGCACAGTTCTCTTGGATTCTCCTCAGTTTCTATGGGATGGTCCATGGATATCCACCTGCACCCCCAGATGCTCACCTTGCAGCTGACCACGAGTTCAGAAGGTCCATAAGTACCTGATGTCTAGCAAGGACAATTACCAGGAAAGAAGCACATCTGTAAGATGTAAGATTTATTAATCTCCCCAAAGATTACATTGAAAATCCATGGAAAGAAAAAGCTACGATAGTTATGGCAACAAATGAGGATCCACAGAGCCTGGATTTCACCTGGAGCTCTGCCACAGACTTGGTCTGAACTTAGCAGTAACTTAATCTCTGTGCCCCTATTTCCTCACACAGTACTTCCCCATAAAGTTTCCTCATTCAGGTTTTGACTACTTAGAGAACAGGACAGCTCTGAAACTTGACCAAATAATTTAAGTCCAGCATTTAACTTGGAAATTAGGATAGAGACAACTTTGATTTATACAAGCCTATTCCAATTCTCAAGGATATCTTGAGGCAGAAAAGAATTTCAGAGGTATCGAGTTGTCAGACCTGTGTGCTTATTGTGGATTGCAGTTTCTGTACCAGTGCAGTCTTATTTTAGTATCAGGTGTTATTTCCTTATAAACTAGAGAAGTTACAAAATTATCTCTATATTACATTGTACTTTAGTGAGACCAAGCTGGCTGATCAGACCCACAGACAATCCACCAATTCCGATTTCTCAGCTGTAAAATCTCAGAGAGTGGTTGGGCCAGCCAAAGACTTCTGTTACATTGTACACACATTTCAGGAGTCAATTTCTGCATATTCTTCTGTAGTTGATTTTTACAGCAAAGTGTGTTACATGTAATTAAACTAAAAGGTTTAGTTTTCTTCCACTTGTAAAGACAGCCTGCAAGGACCAGGTTCCCTCTGCCTGTACATGGCTTTATCTTCCACAGTCAAAAATGTGTAGGCAGGCAGGACAGATTTCCTGCAGGCAGTCAGACAAGATTAGCATCTTTCCCATTACCTTTGCAGCAATAGAGCAGTGTTGCTGTGTTGTCCTGACTTTTCCATAAGATATAAAACAATGGAATGGCTTTACACCAGCCACCTTGCCTTAGTTTTTCTCTGAATAATGTGTTGAGAATGGCTCAAAAGAGAAACAGCTGCTATTTTCATGCACATCTACCTGTCTTGCTTACCTGTTGCCCACCCTTAACTCCTGTTGAAAAGCCTCTGGAGAAACAATGGTTGAAATGCTTGTGCAGTGTCCAAGGGATTCCTGTGCTGTCCCCAGAGCACACATCTCACCCCTCCAGGTGCCAGGCCAGCAGAAGGGAACAGGATTGCAGCAGTGAGACTATTTTGGAAGAAGGAAACTTTGTCACTGCCACATATGCAAGAGCATAGCATAAATTAACTAAGCAGATAGTTCCTGCTTCCCCACAGCCATTTTACTTCCACTCTTCACTGCTGTGCAGTATTTGAGTGATAAAAGCAAGTTTTATAAATAAATCCATTTCATCCTTTTCCCGTCTCCCCAAGCAATGCATCCTTTTTACAAAATATTTCTTTATTTTAATGAAATTGATGGAAACAAGCATTTGCTGGCATTTGTCCTGTTTACATCATTAACCTTCCTCAGCCATTCTCCATACCTGGAAGATGGCTAGAGTTGGTCTCCAGCTGAAGGTCTTGGGACCCCAGCTCTGCTCTTGGCAGTGTCACAAGCCCACTGAGTGACTTTGATCAACTAATCAAATCTCAGATTTCTTTTGACTACCAATATTGCTTTGGCCTGTTCTCTGAAGCTATATTTTACTTGTATTTTAGCAGTACATTCCAACGTATCATTTTCCCCATTTTACAGCTGGGGGAATTGTGGTGCAAGTAAGAGAAGTGATTTTTCCCAAAGTCTAATACAGTGGTCAGGAGACCACACTGACTGCCTGAAGAAATACTGAAGCACAACTGGCTTTGCAAAAAGAGACATGTCACAGTTGTGTGTTCTTAAGTACCTCTTGCATGAACAGTCACAACACACCTCCACTTGTGCCTGGTGTCACACACCTGAGAAAACTGCCTGAGATCAATGCAAGAGAAAACATTTCTGACTAATTAATATATTTGAAGAACTAATGAGCGGTTGAATAGCACAAATATTTTAACCATAGCTTTACAAAAATAAAAAAGCAAAAGTCTTGCCTAAGAGATTTTTAGAATATATAAAAAACCTACAGACTTCAGTATCGTTTTCCACAAGAAGGAACAGAAAAATATTTTCAAATACATTTTTTCCAGTAATAAGTATTTCTTAGAACTTTGGAATTTCTTTCCTGTACTCTTGTCGTCCAAACAAGAAGAGTCACACATCCACTACAGAGTACTGTATATATCAGCAAACTGTCATTAACCACTTTTCTCAACAACAGCACACAGCACATCACCGCTTTTTAGTATGGTCTTACTTTTCCAATTGCTATTGACATCTCTGAAGTACACCTACAACAGATAAGAATCCAAGTATAAATTCACATTTAACTTTTTCCCAGGAAAAAAGGTTAAAACAAAAAAAAAGCTGTCCAACCAACATCTGCCTAGCATGTTTAACAAACTACAGGCTGCATACGAGTGAGAAGAAAATTTAAATAAAATCTGGGCAGATCATCTTCAGGAGTCCATGGAGAGTTGCATTACGATCTATTGAGCTTTGCCCCATTTCCATATCAATTATGATATCATTTGGGGCATTAAGCAGATAATACTGTTTACACAACTTTCTAAAATAACTAAAGAAGCCCATGAGGATGCCTAGTTACTTATGAAACATATGCAGACAAGATGCTCTCTGTGCAATGCAGCATCTTGTTTACAGGGAATCCTGTGATCTTATCACATACTTGTTATTAACTCCTGTTATCTGCTGCATCACTGGAGGATAATATTTGCTTTCCTGAATCTTAATAAGGCTAAATACATTTATTGAATTCAACAGATTTGTACAATCAGCATGGGAGTCGAGTTCAGGACACAAGATGAAATCTAGGTTTCGTGGCTGAGACAGCAGCTGAGCAAATCAAATCAAGAATGTTTATTTTTTTATTAGATCAAAGGCAGGAGCAAGATGTGTTGAAAAACTAAACATAGTTGTAATGGTGTAAAATACTGAATGTCAATTCCCATCTGGATGAGGTGAGAACCCCAAAGAACCAACCTATTTACATTGAGATCACATTACAACATATGTTCATCACACTTTGTGAATATGTATATGCTCTATAGATACACAAGACACAAATTTTCATGTCAGACGAGTAAAAGCTGAGAGTAGCTACACTGAAATAAATTAAGTTGTAATGTAGTTGAGAGCAGAATAAGTTCTACTGTCTGTATAAACATGTGCACAATCTCTGTACTCAGTGGATGTGTGGACAGACATGGTTGATGAGGCGAAAGAGCAAGCAAATTTGATTGTTTTGATGCTTAATAAATGTCTCTCAAGTGTTTAAGAAATTCTGATCAAAGTTACTTTTACAAGCACCACACGGTTTTATATACATATATATATAGAGAGAGAGTGTCAGTTTTAAACATACAACCTTCTTTTATTAGAAATAGGAATATATATGTAAGTCTGTGATTATTCAGAAAAATGCTGCAAAGAAATACACTGAATGAACTTCCACATGCTCTCTAAATTAGTGTAATTTAAATATTTTTCATCCCAGATGGTGTGAGACTCTGTGATAACCGATGGGAAATACTGAAGAATTTTACTGAAAATGAGGGATTTAAATCCCACTATTTTTCCTGGGTGGCAGTGATTCCCAAGGCTTGGCAGGGGCTGCAGTGCCACTAGATGGAGCCGCAGCATTTTCAGGAGCTCAGGACCCTGCCAGGTCAAGGGAACGGAACAGAGAACTTTTTTTAATGACTTGAATTTTATTTAAAAAAAAAAAAAAAATCCACTCTAAAGTCTAACATTTAAATTTTAATATGATTAAACTAAATATATATGTCTCAGCTCCATTGTGGGTTCAGACTGTAGCGCCTTGCTCTCCAGCTGTCCTTCAGGACAATTTACCACAGCCCTTTATCAGGCAGCTCTAGGAGCCGGCTGGAAAGCTGAAAGAGAAAATGTTCTTGCAGGCTTTTAGACCTGGTGAGTTCAAAGCCAGAATCACTGCAGCGTCTCAGTTCCTACAGTACCTTTTCCTTCTGATCAAAAGGAACCAAGTAAAACTCACAACTCTTAAAAGAACTATCAAATAATGGGGGGAGGGAAGTAAAAATAAATGGGCCCATAATGCCTTCTGAATAGTGCTGGGGAAAGTTCAATGACTCCATTTTAAAAAGCTGCACTCCCAAGTATGAAAACGAGATTTGATTCTGAGTCCAGCTGCTATAAAATACATCTGTTAATTTATGGACAGGCATAAATACACAGCAAACTGTATCCATAGGCATGTTTTGGTTTTCAGCGTTGTCCTCTGGTTGATCACACAGAAGGGGAAGAAGTGATGATTAAACCTGGACCATAGTTCCCAGTCATCTCATTTATCTGTGCTTTAAGCAGCAAAACATAGAAATGGTTTTGGAAGCAGCCCCTGAGAAACACTGCAGATCCAGCATAAGCCTGCAGCTCCTTGAGTTGTGCTGATGATTTTTATCAAGTTGCTGGGATGGCCTGGATTTGGAGACTGGCTTCTCTGCCAGCTGCAGACCAGAGTTTGAAGCAGCCTCCCCCTACATCAAGATTTTTTTTTTTTTACAAAAGGTGTCTGCAGAATCTGCTAGCTTTTAGAAACAGCATGAGGGAACTGGGCAGTCCAGAGGCTGTAAAAAGCAGGAAGACTTTGCCAAAGTCTTTGAAAGAATAGTCTCAGGAGGTGAAATCTTTGAAGGGGTGTCTGCCTCCTTCCTATTCAGTTTCTTCCAGAAATCATGGAAGGGAAGGAAAAGAAACCAGAAAAAAAAAAACCAGAAAAAAAAATACAGTGCTTTTATAGTGCTTCATATGTTCAGAACATTTTATAAATACTGGGCAAGTTTAATCCAGGCTTTAAATCTGCATAAACCTTGGCAGAGGGCTCTGGTGCCATGAGATTATAAAGTCTGCCATGAAACTAAATTGTGATGATCAAAAAAGGAGACTCAAAAAGGTGTAGCCAGGAAGAAAAGTTTATTTCTGAAACAAGAAGACAGAGAAAAAAATCTAGGATAAGAAACAAATGGTTGGTTAGTTGCATAAGGGTATAAGTTTTCATTCATTTCATCTCCTTTTGAGAACAAAGGGTCATGCAGATCTTTATGGTAAAAACAGTACCCCAGAGAGACTGACAGGGAAAACTGGTTTTGGTTTATGCATTTATACTTTTCTTATCCTAAGAAGATAGCAGTGAGGATACTTGGTTATAAGTAAACATAAGCAGCAGTATTAATTATATAGTCTTCTCAAGCAGCAGTAAGCCCAGCTAACTTATTCCTTGATTACTATGCTCCATGTTCATCTGACTGGTCCATGTAGCAACTTTAAGAAGCTTGATTTGCACTGCATCAGAATGTATTTTACATGTACTTAGATTTGAAATGTATTTAAAATTATGATTTGTCCTGCTGTGCAGTGGCTTAATGATAACTGACCTAATTTGTCATATAAATCTGTATAGGGAAGGAATTCATTTTCCTTTTGAAGGCAGAACACTCTGAAACAACCTTTGTTTGCTGCTGCCACTCCAAGCCCCTTCAAAACCTAAGGTAAGAGGCAGAGCATGAAGGCAGAAGGATATTCTTTCTCTAACCTCAGCATGTTTTCCCTATGTTGGCTATTGATGCTCACAATAGAGAGGATGAGGAAGCAGAAACATGGCAAAAGCATTTAGTGGAAAGTTGAGACAAAGCACAATTACACAGCTAACCACTGTCAGAGGAACCATGTGGTAGAGCTGGGCACATAATGTGTCACTCCAGAGGTTCAGTCATTCCACTGGATGCTGTTATTTTGCATCTGTTTCACAACATCACTGTGTGGCTCCAGAGCCCCCTCTGCTCCCTCCTCCCATCCCATTCTCTCTGCCTCAGACACTACAATTACATTTGGAGCAAAACAGGTTTACCAGCTATGGAAACGTCTCGAAGTCTAGAACACTGACCATCTCTCCCCTCACCACTGCCTCATTTGACAGTTGATTCACTACAGCATAAAGACAGGACTGGCTGCAGCAGGACAAGCTCCAGAGGTGCCCTGAACACCTGACCTGTGGTTTTGGTCTGTCCTCAGGCCCAGATGGGATTTATTCACTGAACACTACAGTCTGAATGCATTCCCTCTTCACAATTTTTCTTTTTGTTTTGGTAAACTTATTAATTTCACAACAGCACAACAGCTTTTTAGAAACCTAAAAAGCTCAGCCTCTGAGCTTTTTTTCAGACATACAGTATCATCCTGCAGTACAGCTCAGCTGCACCCTGTAGTACATGCTCAGCTACAGTCTGGGCCATCAAGTGTTAGAAAACACATCTCTGAAGAAAATGCAGTTTGCTGAATCTATTAGCTATGCTTACAAGAGCTTATGTCTCCTTGTACAGATACATTTAAAAATCTGACTTTCCTCTACATATTTTTTCATTCTCCTTTGTAACAAATGCCAGACTTCAAATACTGTTTTTCCTAACAGTGCAGCTTTAAAATGTCTCTTCTTCACTGCCACTTAAGGCTTTCCTGCCTGTTGAAGATGACTCTGAAGCATCTGCACTGGTCACACAGCTGCCATGATTTAAGGTTACCACTGATACCCTTTGTCTCACTGCTCAGAAAGCAGCAGGGACAAGCCATGGAGGTGGAATTCCCCCAGTGTGACCTTCAGGACAGGCAGAGCTGGTACCAAACCTGCAGGACCACTGTTAGTAAGAGCAGTGAAGTACCTACCTTTGGTTCCCTTCCTCTTAGTCTGGACCACCAGCACCTATTTCAGGCACCATCTCTCTGCTATTTTAATGTATCTTCACGACCTACAGTTCTCTTCCATGAAAACACAATAGTGATGATCAAATTACTGTCTTAAAGAGACATTCTACTTATTGAAAAGTATCAAAGGAATCCTTGCAACAATAAAAGAGGTCATATGTTAGTCTGATTTTCATTAAGATCTCCAGGTCTAGGAAAAAAAAAAAAGGAACTCTGATCCTCCCTCCTCAGCATGTCACCCTGTCCCTCCTGACAGCTTCTGGCAACAATCTTCTTTTTTCAATCCTGAGAAACCAATTGAAGTTTCCTTTATCTCCAAGCCCCTTGCTCTGCAAAAACATTTGTATCATTTTGGGTCCATGAGTCATGTCCCTCAAAGCTATTTGTTTATTTCTCCCACTGTCTGCCTTATGGATGACCCAGGCCATGCATCACAAAGAATTGTGTGGCTTTCCCATTCCTTATCAGAAGCAGCAAAGGTTAGAACAATGTGTACATAAAGGGACATCTGATAACCCACCCGTGTATTGCTTCACCTGCCACCTCCAGGTCATTCACAGCCCTCACCCAATTCCTTCTGGCCAGGAGAGCCAGTGCAGAGCATTGCTCTGCTTGGAGAATCACACCCCAAGCTTGCTAGGAGGCAATGCCTTGAATTACTTCATCCTCTTACTCTGGCAAAAGAGAGAATTCGTCCCTCTGCCTGTTTTAACTTTGAACTGACTGCATAAACTCCTACATTCTCTTTATCAGTTAGTGGGATTTTTTTAATTGTTGTTTTTTTTAATTAATCTTTTTGGAATTAGTATGTAGTTCAAAGCTAATTTTACCTTGATCAGAACGTGCTCTGGGATGCTTGCACAAAAGGTGCTATAGATGCATTACATTGCATCCAAATCAAAACCAACATAGTTAAAAATCAGCTATGGTAGTAAAAAATGCCACAGGGACAAGGCTAGCACAGGGTCCATGCTGAAAAATTGCCTAAATAGTTGTGATGTCTGTATTTTCATAGGTTGAGAAATTAATTTTTCAAGGGCAATTTGAATCAAAGCTCATGCTTTGAGATATGAGCTGATCACCACATAGAAATTGAGAAGGGATTTTTAATCAGTGGAAAACTGAGCTGCAGCCATACAGAAAAACACCAGTGGATCTGGAGTACATAATGCTCATTAGCTGTGGGTAGGAAGGGAGAGTCACTTATCTTTGTCCATGCCCTGTTGGTAATGATGTAAGGCACAAGACAAGGACATCATGGTAGGTGAATCAATACTCAGAACCACAGAAAAGGTCTTATTTTCTCCACAGAATGAAGAAGCAGCAGCACTCTGAGGTCAGAGCTAGGCAGTCAGGTATACACGGATAATTGCAAGCATTGCAGTTCCTATATGCAGTCTCCACAAACATGCATTGATTCACCACAGAATGCCTCCTAAAGAAAAGGCATTCTTAAGATTTCTTAACATTCTCCCATGAGAACGAGTTTCTTTTTCAATCCATTGTGCTACTGCTACAACCTTATTTTTATTTTCAAGAATTTTCATTGAATCACAGAATTTCTCTCTGACACAGCTCACCTTTTAGAGATATTTTTCAATTGATTTAATCCATCCATTCTACCTAAGAACTCCTCTGCCTGTTAAAAAAAACAACAAACGAAAACAAAAAAACAAAGACCTAAGGATGCATGTAAAATGTAGCATCATTAACAATTCTTTAATATATACAAGCAAATCTGGCAACTTTAAATCATGTTACTACTTTGAAACATGCCACAGACTGTCTTTTCCACTTTCTACTTAGTGAATCTTCACAGGGTTTTTAATACTCTTTCTACTTTTGCCATGATCAAAGGAATTGCTCTCCGTTTGCTTGTTCCTCTGATAAGTGATAAAAGATGTCAGTGAGACTAATGAGAACTGCCTCCAGCTTCCTTCATAAAGCCCTGTAGAAAAGAAATCACAATGCATCGGCAAACCTGCTAGTCTTTTAGGAAATAAAGTGTGGAAAAATACCAGGCACAAAGACAACAGGGGGATGGGAGCGGGGGAGAAGGGGGGAAAAAGCTTTTACAAAAGAAACAAGGATATTGGTGTGTAAGCAGAAATGTTACTCCCATCAATAGTCCTTATTGGGGTAAATTCTGAAACAACTACATGTGCAAATGTGGAACTTCCTTTTTTTGCACAACAGTATTGCCTTTTCACACACACACATTGCACATGTTGGAAAAGTCACATAGCAGCTTATCCCCAGCCCATCATACAGCAGTGTTAAAAATCAGAACCCAAATCCAGATTAGGCCTTTACTCTGCAGTGCTCAGTGACAGTCCACTTTTATTTTTTTCAGCATCTTCCAGGATCTTTTCAGTTCCAAAGTGGATTTTCCCTGCTAGTGCAAAGACTGTCAGTGAGGCCTGAAGGCAGGTTGAGCACATCTTCAGGTCCTGCAACCATGACATGTTTCCATTTACTGACACTGGAAACAACTCTAATAAACTCAATGGATCAAGTAGAGTATTCATGCATCAAGACCAGTCCCAAATAAGTGGTAATATTTTAATTTGGGCTGTGAAGATCTGCTCAGCCTTCTGAGCAAATTCTTCCTCCCATTCATGTTTCCTGCAGATTTACTGACCAATGTCTCATCTGCAGGGGCTGCTGTGTGTTTTCTCTACCCAGATAATGGCCACATGCACATCTTGCTAAGGAAGGACAGGTAGTTTCAGTTCCTGGAATGAAAGAGGAATCAAGGATGTTGTGTGAATCAAAGAGCAGGCTCTGCCCACACACCATCCTCCTCCATGGCACATGTCTAGGGCTCTTCTTTTTCAAGAGTGTTAAAGACATGCCAAGAGATGGTGGCAGTGTCATTTTTCCAGTGAATAACCTGTCCTATAACATGTTTTTGGTTGATTGCACATTAAACCGGGACCTGTGGCTGTTTTAGCAAGTTATGTGAAGGCTGAGAACAGAACAATGTGATAGAGAATCACAACCTTTAAGTCAACAAGCGGAAAACTGATTTGGTCTTGTCTTGTTTTGCATCACTATTCCTGTTATTTTCCTTAAGTGAGGCTGGTTATCTCAGGCTGGTGATTTTAAAGGATGCTGATTTATTACTAAGTATAATCATTTCATTTTGTCTGCAGACAGGGCTTTCTAACTATACACATCTATTAAAGCAACTACAGAAGGTAACAATGTACAAAAGTTGTACATTGTGGATTATAATGCAATATTTATAAATTAAAATTAATCCAAAGGGAAAATATCCAGTTATCAAACTGCATCTGCCTTTTCAAATTAATTGTTTTAATCAACAAAGGAAGGCTTGACTTGCAATGGTTATTTCCAACCATTATGCTTATAGTAAAACAAGCATCTTGCTTTTTCAGACACTCAATGACAGACATGGCAAAATGGATATATTTAATTTTGAGACAAAATTTTAATATCATTATCTTTTTTAGGAAGATAACTGAAGAGTATACGAAAACTTCTCTCAATGTTCCACATATTGACTTTAATCACTGAATGAAATTGTGAACACTGAATGAAATGGAACATAGGAGGACTGTGTACTTTTCACTGGTAACAAGTAGTGACTCACTGACCTGATGTGAGCACCTTGCCAGCAACATATTTTGGGTTTGGGATTTTTTTTTTAACTTTGAATTATTTAATGCATCAGAATAAATTGGGCTCAATGTGGGTTTAAAACCTAAGTTTGAAGTTTCACTCAAGAAAGACTTATTTAAACTGAAATTAAGAGGCCAATTTATTTTTAAGGCATTGATTTTTTATCCATCCTGCTGTTTCTCTTCATTAAGGGAAGAATGACTCTGATGCCTCAACAGAACAGAAACTCTGATCTTTCTCCTGGGGCTCTGTTTCCTCTTTATACTAATACTAAATATGAAGGGTCTACAGAATCTTAAATGAGGAAAAGAAATGCATTTCTAAGCTGGATAGGGGAGGGATTAAGTCAGGGAAGTAGCCTAGGGGAGAGTGGAGCTATAAACAGATAGACAGACTCCCTGAGGCAGCTTCTCCCACCATTGGCTTCACTGGGCTGAGCACCAATTAACACCAGCCCTGAGTCTGGGCCGTACCTCCAAAGCCACACTCACACCTACTCTTAGGGCTGCATTCTTCTAAAATAGTACAATTACAGTGTTAACCACCAAAACCCAGCAGAAGTTCCTCTTGATTCTGTTTGGATTACTGTTATCTTGTGAGAGAGCTGGGGAGTGCACTAATTAGCATGGGAATAAGCTGATGTTTGAATTCTGTTTCCTTCGTGATTGTATTCACTGGAAGAATCATTGGTGGGGGAATGTTGTAGTGTGGATTTTTGGTTTTCTCTGTTTAATGCTTCATTTATTTATAAGTTTTTTATGTAATAGTTTGTCCCATATACC
>VXBB01014849.1:214172-273093 GCA_013399915.1 Illadopsis cleaveri
GCAGCAGGGGAAGAGTCACAGTTCTGTGCTTATTGTTTAAGCTGACAAATGCTACCCTTGCAACTTTCCCTCATGCAAACACCTGCAGAGAAACAGTGCCTCTTGTATCCAAAACAAAAGCTCTTTGATGGCTTTTGTCACGTGAACAGTTCATTTTGTGCATTTTACTAAAAAACAGGACACATTTTTAGCCTATTTTTACAAATTTCAAAGTTAAGTATTGAAAAGGGAGAGTTTAGCAGCTGGTAGAGACTGAAACTCACAAGGAACTTCAGCAACACAAGGTGATTATAACATCCAGTCCTGCAACAAAACAGAGCCATGTCTCAGAGATTCCACAGGTGCCTGCCTGTGCAGGAGGCAGTGATGACTTTAAGGTTTGTAGCCTCAAAAGACTGATCTGGAAGCTCTAGACTGTTGAGAAAAAAGCCTGCTCTTCAATCATTATGACTGTGGGAATGGTACTGATTCTGTTTTAGGGCCACCTCAGAAAGACCTAAATACCAGGTGAAAAATTGTCTATGTGTCAAAACTTTCCAGAGTATTTCAAGAGATACTGTTTGATGCATGGATGATTTCCACACCTACACAGCAAAACTCATTGCCAAAGCTGAACCAGGGAGGAAAGGAAACCTACAAATTAGGAAAGGAAATGGCAGGGAAGTAAGAAAGGAGGTTATTGAGGCATCCAGTTATACACAGTAACCCAGTCCAGCACTCAGCCAGCCCAGTCCTTTTTGCTGTCCACAGCTTGGCTTGCCCCTGAATTCCAGCCCCTCCACCTCTCTCCTATTCTGCTAGCTACAGGCTGCAGTACTCTGAAACGCACAATTAAATTAAACCATTTGGGAAAAAGAAGGAACCAAAAGCTCAGAGATACGTTAGCTGAGATCACTGCTCAGTTTGGCACGGGCTAAACTGCATTTTGATACTACAGTCACCATCCCTCAGCACTCTGTTCCCCAAGGGAACAGGTGCCCACCAGGAATGGTTCATCCCTTCCCATCCTCAGCTGAACAGGGCTGAGGAAATACAACAAAAGGCTTGTGGGTCAATAGTGCAAAATAAAGACTAAACCTTAAAACACATTTCCCTCACCCTCCTTTCTTCCCAGGCTTCACTTCACTCCTGAACTCTCTCCCTGTTTCCCCACAGCCTTGGCCAGGGCTGGATCTCTCTTGGACCTTCACTGCATGTGCAGGGAGCTTTTGGCAGCTCCTCACAGAAGCCACCTCTGGAGATCCCCACTGCCAAAGCCCTGCCACACACCCCCAAAATACCTGTGTAACCTACTCAGCAGCAGTCTCTTCTGCTTGCACTGATGCATTTCTCTCCCACTGCGAAAGAAAAGCATACAGAGTTCAGGATTTTTAAAAAAGGAATTTATGAGAAAAAAAAAATATGGAAGAAGAAATGAAAGAAAGGAAGAGGATAAAGACGAGAAAAAAAATGAAGGAATACAGTTAAATAAATCTAGCAAGGTTTAAAATTATGAGAGAATAAGGAAGGGATTTAAAAGAATAATGAAATACTGACAGAGATAAAATTTAACAAATAAAGTGCACAGAAAAAAAAAAAAGAAAAAGAAGGTAACAATAATTGAACAAAAAAACACCTAAGTGAAAAAATAAAAGAAAATAAAGAAGACCTAACATAATATACACGTCTCAGTTACTGTCACAATATAGGTAGGAATCCAGAATGACTTTTTTAAAGCTGCATTGTGAATCAAAAACTGGATCTCTATTCATTTTCAGCAAGATAATCATTGCTCTTTTCATGTTACTCTTCTTCCAAAAAAATCTGACTGGAAACTTTCAAGTATCCTACAAGCTGCAAGAATTTTTGACTTGAAAATTAAATTTTAAAACTGAAAATTGTACTGCAGCTCTACATCAAAATATTTCAGACAGTTCTAAGAACACTATCAACTTTTCTTTGGCAAAGAAAAACAAAAAATCTCAAAGGTTTGTTTGGAAAATGCTTAAAACTTAGAAGGAAAGCTGGCAGTTTTCCAAAGATATTTTTGTTATCCTCACACAGAAAATGTAAAGGCAGCTGAATGATTACATTTCAAGTCTAGTAGAAATTAGATCCTAGATGTCTGCACCATCTGTTCAGCATATTGTGCTTATTATTCATTCAGGTAATGTCTCCTTCCTTCAGTGGTTTCTGTGAAAACTATTCCAAAAAGTCCTGAAAAAGTCCATTTCCATTCCTGAAATGATATGAAACCTAGAGAAACATGTTGAAGAATTGCTGCAGAGACATATTAGAGTTTTTCCAGGGAAATCAATTGACTTAAATTTTGTTCTATCACTTCTGGGAAACACCTTAGCCAAAGCAACATTTTATACTTGATCATTTATTATGGTATGCCTTTCACTTAGTAGTTTTTTCAATATGTGAAAAGGACTGGGGATTTACCTGTGTTATTTTCAGGATATACAGGATGGGAGTTCCAGGAAAAATATTGGTGAGGGCTTGTAGCAGGAATGTCATAGAAATGCTTATTCTTGTGATCAGTTCCATTTCAGGGCTGTTAGCCAGACCTCTTGTAATAAATTCAGGCTCTCCCAAACAGGAAAGCTCAGAAAATTTCATTTGGATGAACTGTAGCTGTGAATTAATGTTCCCAAGTGCCTTTACACAGACTTGCACTTAAGGGTTTAACAGACCACAGTGCAGTAGAGTTTGGGGATGTGTCTGATATAGCAGGGAGATACCACAACCTCAGCAGTAATTATTTTTTAACAACATTATTCAAATTAGAAGACTCATACTGCTTTTAGCATCTTCAGTGCTTCAATTTCACTTAAGTTGCACTTGTTTTTATCCTTGAGAGACCCAAGGTAATGAAGTGGAGAAATGGTTTTTCCTAGTACTGCATGGAAACGAGCAAAAAGACTCCATTACCATAAAAACCAACAATGCAAAACCTGGAAGATGGAATCCTTGTCCCTTAAGGCTCTCCCCAGAATGAAGAGCAGTGAGAATTTCTTTGGTTTGGAGGTTCTTGGGCAGACACAGGAACCCCCATGGACAAAGGCTCTGTGAGGAGAGGCTCAGTTACAGATCCTGTGGCCAGAGCTCCACTGAGCTTTCAGTGTATGGCTTTCCTTGCTATTCAAGGAAAATTGTACCAATTTTTAGCATCATTTTACAAATCTAATGCTAGAAATGCACACTGCACCGCTCAGAAGTGCTGGGCACAGAGGGGAATGCCCTCTCCAGTGCCATTTCCTGCTCACATTGTGCAGCCAGTGACTTCCCCGCCACGGTACCACTCTGAATCACCAGATCATAACCCCTGCTACTTAATTTGTTACTTTGCTTCTGGTTAAATAACAAGAGATTTTATTTTTCTGATCCCAGCCCTACTTTGCCACCCAAGTTACCTGGAAGGACAGGTGCCTTTGGTTGGAATCCTGCCATGAGCAGGGTCACAGCAGTGATGCTGCAGTGAAAAATGCTGGCTAATGACAGTCCTCACACTGATACATGCCATCCCTGGAAACTGCTACTTGATCAAAATGTCTTTTGACAACTATTGCAAGATAAATCCGTAAGTTTTTAATTATTTCACGTTTTCTGTGGATTTATTAGAATATTCTTTATGTCATAGTCACAAAATTTACAGAAGCCTAAACAGATTTAATCTTCATGTATACAATCATTTTCATTCACTTCAGTGGATACATAAAAATCAGAAGGTGCAGGAGCAGCTTCTGGTATATTCTGAATTCAGATATTTAGATTTCGGTTTGAAACAACCTCAAAATGATAAATGCTACAGAGTGAAAACATTTGAAACTGCTGTAGAAACCAACATTATGGAGCACAGAGGCCAGAGAGTTATTTAGGTCAGCATTTGGTATAACATTCTGGGGCATACAGTCTGGAACCACCACCTCCCACTCCCAGCAGGAGCGTGGACCCAGCAGTCACTAAATTGGGGAACTATCAGCATAAACCTGGAGCTTGAGCTCTGTCACTTTTTGTGTACACAGGCATTTAGATCCAGTATCATCTTCTTCTTCTCCACATAATTTATAACATCATACGTGAAAAAAAGACTTTCCTAAAATATTTCAAAAGCTGTTCTTAGCTGAAGCTCAGTTTAGTTGTGCTTAGTACTGTTCAGCTCAACAGCAAAATTCGTACTGATGGTGAGGAAAATTCTCAGCAAGCTTTTCAAAGGGAAGAGGTATTTTTCTGGCTGATAAAGCACTGATCTCAGCTGTGAGAACCAGGGTTTACTTCTCAGTCTCCATCATCCTCTGAGCAAAGCAAAAAAGAATTTAGGCCTTTCAAAACATTCACTGCACAGAAGCTCTAGAGAATAGAAGCACACACAGAACAGCAAGGCAAAAACCTGGTGTGCTAAAACTGTGTCTTGTCCATCTGTACCTTACACACAAATTCCTCCAGAAAAATTAATACCTTCCATCTGGCAAAGGAGAGTGCTTTGAGCACTTTGGAGCAAAAAGGCCATTATAGCTTAAAGCTCATTATATAAAATAAAACATATTTTTCAAATTTATAAATAAACTTAATATGCTCAGAGAAGAGAGCAAATTATTAAATATTAGGAACAGATGGGGAAATGTCAGACCACGGCTACTTGTATTTCCTGCATTTCACAGCTGGTTTGCAAGTATGAAGCATGCAAAGCCTTAAGCCACTCAGATCAAATGATCACAGTGGACCAAATTCTGTGTCCTTTACTCAGGCTATTTATTCTGCATTTGATTCAAGTGTTGTTTTGCCTGAAAGCTACACCTTCTTCTGCAAAGTGCTTTCATTTAGGACTGATTTTAAACCTCTTTAGGATGGTTCAGTAACTAAACCAAGTTTCAAAACCCCTCCAGACCCTTTGCCTTTAACTGTACATCAAGGGGAGAGGACTGTCCAGGGCATTCCTAGTCCCACTTAAAAACTCCATGTCTTTCCCTAAAGAAAATGGTAGTTACAGCAGGTCTCTTCCTTCTCTCCTTCAATTTATCATATATCTTAGCCTCTTCAACCTTGTCAGTCTCAGAAAATATGAAAGGCATCTTTATTTCTTTGGAGAAGAAAAACAAGAGCTGTTTAGTACTAAGAATATTTTCTCCTTGTTTAGGCTGTTATAAACACAGTTCCTATAAAATAAAAACAACAACCTAAAAAACCCCCGACAAACGACAACAACAACGAAAAAAAACAACAACAAAACACAAGTCAAAATCCTCCTCAAGAACAAATCGCTGGTGTCATTATATTTAAAACAAAAAACCCTAGATGATAGATGCAGCCAGACACTATGTTCCTTTTAACCTGAATCTCTGCCTGTGGGCCATATCATCCGAAAAACTCTTTGATACAAGTTAGGAACTAATGCTAGGGGCGTATCCAGAGCTGCACACTGGTACCTGCTGATTTGCCAACTCACAGGTTTCAAAAGTCTCATAGCCTGCTCCTGGCACCTCTTGTCAGTCCCTGACAGGAAGATCTTCCTCTGTGAAGGGCGATTTGCACAGCAGGGGACCTGCAAAGCAGCTGCCGCAGGTACTGAAGAGAAAATATAAGAAGCAAATTACATAAAAATGACTTTTTTTTTTCAGGGATCAGGAGAGAGAGGGGAGGAATTTGCTCTCATGAAAAATGGGGCACAGAGCAAAGAAGGCGGAAGAGAAGGCAGACATGAAAATGTCATAAAAACCTCAGAGTGCAATTGATGTAGCCAGTAAAAGATATTAAATGTCCCCTGATGAGGGATTTGACGGCACAGACAGAGGCCAGGATGTGTCTCTGTGCATCACAGCTGCACACAAAGCCCCTGCCTGGGTGTCCTGTCTGTGGTCCCCCACAGTCTCAGAGCAGCAGAGCCCCTGCTCCCTGTGCTCATCCTCACAAACAGCTCGTGTTCCTGGCAGGATGGCAGAGCCCTGTGCACTGCAATCACCTCAGCTCACAGGGCTCTGGAGAGCATTTCTATCGCCAGCACAGGGACCATTTGCACATCTGCTATATTCCCCTCAGACACAAGCCTGAATTATTTAAAGGCATAAGAGGGAATACTTAAACTTCAGCTTGTCATATATGAAAAGGAAAAAAACCCATAAAATTGTACATTTAGTCTTTACACGCCACAAATCTAAAACCAAACACGGGATTAATTTAGGTTTCCTGCTTTACAGAGCAATATTAGAGGTTTGTCCAGAACATAGCTTCTCTCTCCCATCCTCAAGTCTAGTTTTTTACTGTTCAGTAGCAACAATCAATCTCATCAGCACTTATCCCTTTTCCTGCCTCTTTCCTCTTCCCTAAATCTGCTGTCACAAAGAATTCTTCTCACACCCGTAGAAAAGAAGCCTGAAAAATCTATTGTAACAATCATATCTTCATACTTTCTTCCTTAAGGGTTTAAAGACAGAAAAACTGGTTTTGTTATGCCACTGTACAATATAAGCAGAAGATGAACAGAGTAAATGAAATAATAAAAAATACACACAGAGATAAAAAGCTAAGTAACAACTTCATTTTTTTTTCCAGTTATTTCAGACTGCAGGATTGTAAAATGTTTGCCGTTTTACAGTGCTAGTTGGGGTGCTCATAGCTGTGACTTGTAAGGTCCCTAGAAATTCAGGTAAAGCCAATTTTGGGGAGATGAAGCAGTGTCTCAGCAGCAGCTGGGGGTGGGGGCTCTGTGGCTGCAGCACCCCTGTATGGACTGTTGGCTGAGGCTGGCAGAGTGGTTGAGATAATTCTGGTTTACAGTGTTGGAAAAGAGGAGTGAGGTGACAGCCCTTGCCTTATGCCCATGGAGGGAAGTAGGTCCTTGGAAGACACGAGCAAAGGCCCTGCTGCTCTTCCTCAAGGAGCAGCCTATCAAGAAGGCTTTGTGTGAAATGCCATTACGTGCCTTAGTCACAGCTGCCTCTTCCTGACTGGAAAAGAGCTAAGGATTGTTTTATTTCAACCTGCTAAGTACAAAAAGCAGTTGTTTGCTTCCCTCACGAATATCATCAGAAATAGGATTATTTACAGGAGTTTTTATCTAAATGCATGATTCCAAGGAGTAGCCAAAGGTAACCCAGGCTTTCTAATCTATCAATGCATAGATTTTGCTATATTTAGGAACTAGACCCAGCCTTGACATTTGCAGTTTTAAAATCTGAATTTCTGGCCAGAAATTTCTAAATTTGAGTCCAGAGCTGCAGCTTAAGGCCTGCCAAATGGCAGGCAGATTCAAAAGAGTTCTTCATCTTTTGCTAGAAGTTCAAGTAAAGAACTGACAAGAACTAGGGAAGGAATCATACAAATTTGATATTTTAAAGATAAAGTGGCTATCCCAAGCTGTCTCCAGTAATGTGTACTAACAGCTTAAACCCAAGACTTTGTCATATCATACAACTACAGCTGTGTGGCTGCATTTTAAACAATTCACCTAAACAGCCACAGTTAAAGAGACCCAATTTTCTAAATCAGCTGGGAAAGATATTTTATAGCAATACGGAATTAATATTGTCCAACTTGTTAGAATTAGGCATGACTATAATTAAGAGCATACCCGGGAGTAGCCATGGGAAAAACAGCTCTCTGAAAAGTATTTTTGGAGGTAAAATTACATATTGATCCCTAGTGATAATGAGACAATGCTTCAAACTTGCAGGCAGAACGACAGGTCTTTTGAACCATGAAAAATGAACGCACCAGAGCTAAGTGAGAAAGTTAATAAATTACAGGTGAAGATGAGTATTTTTCTAGGTGGTAAAAGGACATCTTCAATGATACAAATATTTTTGTAAAAATAATTTACATTTACTTTGCACTAAATAAGTGTAGAAGGCAAAGTTTATGACATAGGCAATTCTAGGGGATGGGATGGTCTGCTAGTAAGGAGGAGGATGTTAAAACTAAAATGAGTCATTAAAAATAGGTCATTTGCTGAGCTGTATGAGATGCCTTAAACTAAGCATTCAAAACTATCAAAAACGGAAGCAAGAAGTTAAACAGAGGCGGAGCACGTGTCTGTCACTGGCTGTCACGGTGACAAAAAAGGAACAAAAAAAATCAGGCACACTAGGAAAGAAAAGAGGGGTCCAGAGTATCATTGAGTCAGCAACCTTCAAAGAGCAGGATTATTTTATGGCAGGAATCCCAGTGCTGCCAGACGTGTGTTTTCATCAGGACCAAGAGAGGTCAGCTGCATACATTTCAAACCCACTCAGACTTGTGGGCTCAAAAATGTGCTCCTGTAAGCAATCCCTCTGCATTCCACAGAGAAGCAGAACTCTCATGTTTCCAGAAGCATTAGAGGTTGGAGTTGACCTGGTAAACTGATTTATTGTCATAGTTGCTTACCAGAAGTTATGCATGGCAATTCCCAATGCTACCATCACTTGGTACCTCATGGCAGTGTGGAAAAGCATTCAGGAACAAAATATATTAGTAAAAAATTAAAAAGAGGATGAACAAGGGTAAATTTTATGTAGAAAACTTGTACAAGTGCCTTGTTTTTTGAAAAAAAGAAAGAGAGAAGATTTGAAATGCACTTGCATGGTTTCTTCGTTGACCTGTTCTTGACCCAGGTTTCCAGAGAATACATTTTAGCAGCTTGCTTTGTACCATAAAACTAAAATAATCTTTAAATTGGAAAGAACCATTTTCCCTGCTGACAAAGACTCTCAAAGAGACTTCCCAAAAAGCAGTCTTTTCTAGGGATAGATACAGCAAATGGGAAAATAAGGATGTTACCTCTTTTTAGGGCAAATCCTCAGCTGGTGCACATTGACAGGGCCACTGATTAAATTGTTTTCAGATCTTCTGTCATTGAATGAAAGAAATATTTGACCAGGTGAGATGAGGCACTGGAACAACAGTTGCTAGCCCGAAACATCAATTAGGAGTTTAATTAAAAAAGCAGGGTATTCTATAACTGAAAGGAGGAAAGATCAATACAAACTTATAAAATCTAAAACCTGTAAGGACAGATTTTTTTGTTAATCCTTCAGAATCAGACATCTACTTTCATCAATATTATTATTCCTTATGAGATGTTAGAAGAAATTTGTGCATATCAAAATCATAGAAGATACATTTCTGATCTATGTGTTTCACACTGAAACTCATATTTGTGTTTAATTTATCTATGAATAGAAATATGATGTCAGCTTTTGAGCCCTGAAAAATCTGCCTTTAGAGATAGCAGTTTCTCTCCCAAATGTCTATGCAACTTGGAGAAGATCTACAGGATAATGTGAAACCATTTTTCCTCCCTCTTGGCCATTATGTTAGTCCCACTGTCCATAGTTTATCTCATTTAGAAAGGTGGAAGTAACTAATACTAGTGTACAGTGTTCATACAGATGGTGATTTAGCCACAATGTCTTTTTCAGTACTGATTATGAACTGCACAACAGCCTCCACAGAGCCCATTATCCTCCAGCTAAGCTCAAGTATTTCAGCTTCAAGTCCTACAGCATTGTCATGAATCACTTCTGCTGCAATAGCAAGACCAAGGCACTTTTCTTTAGCCTTTCTAAACAGCATATTGGCTTATACACAAGTACAGAAAAAACGCAGCAGAAAGAACTCTCTGACAGATGTTTTTCATTAGGGTTTCACTGCTGGTAGGCAGCTCACTGGAAGGCAACATCATGGAGATCATTGTGTCTGGCCTCAGTGTCATTGCTGAATTTCCGTCTGCTTCCCATATCCTTCCAGGTGTCTGCATTTAGATTATGTGTGTAGTCCTGGCCCACGTGATAAATGCAAAAATTCCCATTGACTTTAATGGGGCCTGGATTTCTTCCTATTAATGTTTGAATCATAGAATCACAGAATGGTTTGGGTTGGAAGAGACCTCAAAGGTCATCTAGTTCCAACCCCCTCTGACAATCCTTTAATTTCATTCCAGGCTAAAAAATGCATAGAACACAATAATTTTCTGCTAATTATTGACAAATACATCTCTGGAACAAGGCACCTGTAGCCTTCTGGTCCTATTTCTGTCCTTAATATATTGGTAAATTTGTACAGTATTTTAACCTCCAATGCTTTCAGCTCAGGTAACACAAGTTCCTCCAGTGGACAGCCTGTGGCACTACTCATTCCTAAGAGTTAAATGCAAGTTTAAGTGATGAAATGTCAGATTAGCTCTTTCATTAGAGTGTATGTGATAGCCTTCTGTTGAATTAGAGTGCCATTGCCATGAATAACTTCTGCTATGAATCGACAGAAATCAAATAAAAATAATGAGAGGAGCAACATTTGTGAGATAATTTATCATTCAACTGATACAAGTAAAAATTTTTAAGAAAAAAACCCTTAAAAGAGTGAATAGGCCTGAACAGGCACTTGAAAATTAAGCCAACAGGAAGGCAGGTACAAGGGGCAGGGAGGCAGCATGAAAACAGGAAACCACTCAGAGAGGGACCACGCCAGAAGACCCCCACCAGCTTTCAATGCTCAAATACATGTCCAAGTCAAGATCACAGAAGGTCTCATGGACTTTTAGGAGACCAGTTCCTTTGTATACCAAAATCCATGGCCATGAAGATCCACATTTCTTTCACCAGCGTTTTGGGAGATACATCTCTAAAGCATCTTGTTTGAACCACCCAGGCAAAAAGCATTACCTGTCCCCACTGCCACACTGCAGGGGAGAGTGAGATGTCATCATTTACAGCTTCTGCTCCTGCCTCTCTGTAGGTACCATAAAGATAATTCTTTAAATCACAAGGTAAAGGTTAAAACAGTTATATGTAAGACATTATTCTTCTGGTCTGTGTTAGTCTATATAGATTATAAATTATTTCAAGGAGACACTGTTTATTTTTAATGGTCTGCCCAGGGTCTATAAACCCAGATCTCTGATGCTTCTGCTCCTAATAACCAAATAGATATGTTGCTTATTCTGCCTTTTCTTTTTGCCAGGACAAAATACGAGGACATAGACTCTAAAAAGAGGACATTTTTTAAAGATTGCTCCTGTGCAGAGCTGAATTGTCCAAATCATAACTAATACTGATTAATTCAAAACTCACAGTAACGAAATCAAAATGGGAAATTGCTATTCCCAAACATTGTCAAAATAGGGCTCTCCCAAGTGCTTGAATGATTTCTTCTCCCTCCCACAACACATGTTCACCAGGCACAGCCTGCACTGGACATAGCCCTGTACAAGCTAGGATTTAGACATTTAGGACTGTTCTCAAAAAAACTCTCATCACTTTTGAGGCTTTTAAATTCTTGTTTTGAAGGAAAAATGCACTCTGAAATCAGGGAAAGAGACTGAACTACAACAAGTACCCTCAGGGCTCCTCTGTACCTCTCTTTGACCGTGGACTGTCAATAACCACAACTCTGCAAAACAAGCAAAACCACTTGACACTCCTATAACATCATTTGGTTTTCCTTTGTAACACTGACCACAGGAAAGAATGGAAATGATTTGATGGATCTTTCCCCACTATTCAATATGGGTTTGGATGTGCAAAACACAATCTGGCCCTGATTAAAAAAAAATAAATTCAAAAAATAGGAAGATGTCTGTACAAAACAATAGCAAGCTTGTTTGACTTAGTGTTGTCATGTCCAAATAGTTCAGAACTTATCCTATGACATTTTAGTTAAAGTTTCAGCTTTTTGCTTATTTGTCTCAGCTTTCAATAAAAAGAAAAAAAGAAAAAATAAAAAAGAAAAAAAAAGAGAAAAGAGAAAAAAAAAAAAGAAAAAAAAAGGAAAGAAAAAAAAAAGCAGTTCATTTAAATTCCTCCTGCTTGCAAGGCAGAACAAAAATTCCAGAAAAATTCATGGGGAGCCCAAAAGCACTCTTCTAGATCTCCTGATACAAAACCTCATGATTTCTGTGGCCTATCCAGTTTTGATTTCTCGGGCTTACTGAAAATTTAAAACCACTGAGAGATTTTCAGTAACACATACAAGATGTAAGGCATCATGACTGACAGCTGACACAATGACATCTGCTCAAGCATCGTGTGCAATATACTAATGGTGATGGAAAATAAACCTAAAATTAATGAACTTTATTTCACACAATAGGCAAGAAAAACAGACATTCAACTTTAGAAGCAAGTTTTCAGGGTGGTTTTAACTTTGCATCTTAGCAGAAAACACTCATCCCATAATTGTATTTTTGTTTGTCAGGCTGCCAGGAAATGCCTTACAGATACTATGATCAGCTCTACCTGTGTACACAGATTTTTATATTTGGTTTTAAAGCTTAGTATCACCTGTAACTGAAAGACTTAAATCCATCCATATAGATTTGAAAACATTCTCTTTTTGAGTGTAATGTGGTGCTAGACTGTATCCATAAATCAGAATAATTTGAATCACCAACAATGTGATTACCTTATTTTCAATGGAGTTCAGGGAAATAAAGATCATTTGTTAAATTTCCTGTTTCTGTATGTGAGTAAGCCAAGATATGTCAAGAAAAACACAGGGAGTTAAAACATTTGTGGATGTTTTGCAGGGTAGAGTAAGGACATATTTGTTCAGTAAGTTCTGAAATATTTCAAGACTGTCTCACACTGTACCCTCAGGATGGAAAAAATTGTTTAAAACTGAGAGTTATTTTTAGTGAAGAAAAACAGAATAGATATGTCTTTACTGCTCTTTTTCTACTGGTAGTTTTGGAAAGACAATGAGGCAATAAATTCAGCATTAACCTCAAATGCACCTGTCTCTTCCAGCTGTAAAAGTCTTGTTAATGTCTGTGTAAGACTAATACAGAGGGTCAGATTATGACATTCTGTGAGCAGTACCAGCAATATCTTGCAGGACATTATGTGCAGCATCAATCAAAATGTTGTGTAAGAGCAAATATATCTCACTTTCTCAAAGCACTGAGAAGGAAAGGTTTGTGAATATTCCTTTAACCTCTCAGTGCCATTGTGCCAATCCAGCAAAGACTGAGTATGCACTAAATTTCATGTGCTGAAAATTCAGTGGCTGCACAGCCTTTTTCTGCATCTGGAACTCAGCCAGTTTTCATGCCTTTTGCAAGAAAGTAATTTCCGTTTGCAATCTAAACTTTCCCAGATCTGTTGACTGTCACTAAGATGTGCAAGAAGATGATACTCAAACATTTCTTAACTTCATCTACTTTAGTCACTTTAACTTTCCACAAATGGAGAGGTCATAAGCTGCTCTAAAATGTGTCTGTATCATGCTGGTCATTGCTCTGCAGTCCTCTGAGGAGCAAACGGATTGTTCACTCATGGTTCTTGACAAATCCTACTGTTTTCACAGTCATGACTACTAGTTCCCCATTTCCTTTCATTTTCCAAATCCTACAGTAATTTGAGAAGAGTGCTGATCCAAGAACAGGAAACACAGAGAAGAGTTTTGGACTCTGGGCCTCGCTCTACAGCAAGCACAGGAACAAAGTACCTGCTTCAAAGAGCTGTTCCTGTGATCACACAAGTGTATGTACTGTCAGTGTCAGTTTGTCCACCCTGCTTTAAGAGTCTATGAAATACATTCTATAATATACAACAAGTTAACAGGGAAATATTAGGAGGATTACTTGATTTCTAAGACCACCAAGGACCTCAGAGAACAGGCACTAGTTGAGCCCAAAGTATTTGCAGGAATCTCTGTGGATTTGATTGCTAATAAAACCTCAGGCCAGACAGAGATAATCTTACTTGGCTTTCAGCATCCAGCCTTAAGAGGTGAGTGGTGATAATACTGTTCTGACTGAGCTTTTGTCTTGTAGAAAGGATATTTAGCACCACACAGTGTATCAAGCCTCATATTAATAAATGATGCAATTCATTTCAATCAAAATTATTGCCACAAGCACCAAGAAGTGTAATTAATATTTTCTGCTGTGCCTTGTCTCATAATAGTTTTTATTCAACATGAAGGATCATTAGGAGTTGTATCATTCTGAACAGAATGATGCATCACAAATTCCTTGTGCTAAACTTCACTTTAAGGATTTTTCAGCATAAGAAAATCAGGTGTAAAATACTTATTTCAATGCTTTAAAATATGCTAGAATGAATTGTGTTATTTAACTTGGTATGGCAAACACATTTTAAAAGGTTTCATGTTGCTGAGAGGCAGCTTTCTGAAACTGGTAAAGGAGCAGGTAGACACATTTCTTCACCTGCAACAGCACTGCCGCAGGCTGCCAAGTCATGTCCACCTCTGCATCAGTGGAAAGCTGCAGGATGGAATTAAAGTCTCTGTCGTCACATCAACACACACACACAAATTCTCGAATCTCCTGTGTATAACAATTTCCCTGGATGTAGTGGTGGAAAATACATAGGTTTTGCTATGCAGGCGGTAACATTAATGTCTGAGGAAGTCAGTGCCAATTGAAATCAATGGAAATTGGATTTACTGTCGAGGATTTTTCCAGTAGGAAGAGTTCGAGCTGCCGTGTGGGATTGCCTGGGTTCGGTGTGACACTAGGTGGCAGTAGTTGTTTTGAAAGCCTGTTTTCTTCCTTTCTTTTTTTTTTTTTAATTTCGATCCACAAGTAGAAGTGGAAAAGCACATATAATAAAATCAGTGTCGATTCCACTGGCACTTGACGAGGTTGGGAAATTCAGGGTCTCAGTACCAGACAGCAGCACAGGATAGCTTGAGAGCCAAGAAAAGGATGCACCCAAAAGTGATGGCCAGTCCCAAGTTCGTGCTGAGCAACCCCTGGGAAGGGCCAGAGAAACCCAAGGAGTCGCAGTCTGTTGTGGGAAAGTTTCTTCTAAGGCCTTCCCAGAACATGTAATTTCTTTCCCTTCTAGGGGGAAAAATACTGAAAATTCACCTTTTAATTTCCCCTCTCCTCCTTTGGACATGAGTTATCCTAGGACAAGAAGTATGTGCATTAATAAAAAATTAAACTATCCACTTCCTACATTGCATGCAATCAGGTATTTCTTAACTAACTCCCAGGGAAGGAATGTGTTATATTCCCAACTCGTAATTTATTTATCAAGCAATAAAACAGCAATTTATCTTTTTGCAATTCTGGTTCATCAAATTCTTTAATTAAAGTGGATTCAAATAGCACTGTCTCATGTAATAGTGTACGAAGAAATTATTTTCAGTTTCTACTTTTTCAGTATGCAAAATTGAGAATTAAATACCGTTAGATCAATCTAAAAACTCAGGAGTGTTCTAAAAAATATAGTAGATTTCAGTTTCTTCTGAGCCTGATATTTCCTGATCCTATAAAATTATATATAATCATTTTTTTCTCTATATCCATCTACATAAAGTGTTTACATTTAAGAAAGTTAAGATTTCCACCTAATCACTCAGTGAAGGAACCTAAGTTTTTAAAAAAAATGTTGTGTGGCTTTCACTGGACTTGCAAGAGTTGTCAGTGCTGCATTTCAGGAACTATTGGAATGGTGCTTTTAGAGACCACATACATCAGATCTTCAGTGGAACATAACAATCCTCTGTAGCTCTTTTGGGCAGCAAGAGAAGCAAGAAATTGCTAGGTGAGTGAGGGGTGGGGTTACCAGTGACTTTATCCATGCTCTAATCTGGTCAAAAAGTCACTACTTTTAGGAAAAAAAAATGTTTTTAATAAGTCATCATTGGGAATTTGGGTTTTTTTCACCATATTCTGACACACACTGCACCATCATCAGCTGAGTTCCCCCTTGGGTTATATTGAGATGTTGATCATGAGCAAGAACTAGTTTAGAACTAGGTTTTTTGATAAAGACTATTTGAGCACTGACTCTAAATAATGAAAGCAGTTCCAGTCATGGCACAAAATATCTTGGCTAAAATGGGGCAAATCTCTCCACCAGATTTCACTTTTGAAACCATGTGCTAAGAGAAATGAACAGTCAGGACAGCACTGAGGACCACAACATCCCAGAAGAGAACAACAGCCCTACAGGAGTTCTAGTAAATGTGGAATTTCTGATCAGAGTCCGTACAGCATTTTCATTTCTCTGATCCCAATGTAATTTGCTATCAGACCAGATATTTGAACTCATCTATCCTAATCTAGTTCTTTCATTCTTCTCTTCTCAAAGAAAAAAGAAAACAGCACATTGATTTTTTTTTTTTTTTGTCTTCAGACTGACAATGACACTGTGCAGACTAATAGTAATACAGTTATGAACTCCAGCTGTCTTTGGTAAGGAAAAGCCATTAACATTGGCTTTCCCTGTATCCTTTCCTTTTATATCTATTTGCTTATTAGCTGAACTTTCCTTGTACGTCTTGAAACCCACTGTAATAATTCATGCGGATTGCAAAAGACATGCTAGAAGAAAAGGCTGCAAAGCCACTTATTTGTAGTTATCTCAGTTGTTGATCTTAGCCAATAAACTGCTGACTGATCACTGCAAATGTTTCTGCTTATAGCAGACATGCAAGGGGCTGATAGTTAATTCATTTTAGCTTCTGCTGCTGCTGGTCTGTTGGCATGGCAGCTGGAAGGCTGAGCAGGGCCCCAGCCCGGGCACAGCACCACTGATGGGCCAGGTCTTGGGGGTTCAGGGGTGGCTGTGCTGCTCTGGGACCTGCCACACCTTCCCAGCATGTGCCACTGGTGTCCCCTCAGAAGTGCACAGAGATCTGCACAAGCAGCTGCTCCACCTGCAGAGGGAAATATGCAGCCCCACTTCCAGGCCTGCCCATCACAGCCAGTGTGTTTTAAAGGAGATGGGGAAAGGGAGGGAAGTCACAAGGCTCTGTATGCACAGAGTGGGAAGGAAATCTTTGTTATCTTTGGAGCTATTCTGATTTCCAGTGGCAGCTCTCTACCACATACAGTAATACCCTGGGCTTTCCTCCTCTCAGTTTTACTTCTGTAGTGCTCCTGGTGATGTCCCCTCTCTGCCAGGATGGCCAGGTACTCCATCCTTGTCCTCAGGGGTTCAGCTGCCAGCCACAGCACAGAGCTCTTCTGGGATCTCATGAACAACGCGTGGTGCATCACTGCTTTGGGATGTGCTCTGCAGTCATCTGTGGGATTCCAACACACAACAATTAAAAAGCTGAGAGGGTAGCACTTGGATGTCTAAAACACTCCATCTGTGCTTCTCCCTCATCTCTAGACAGGCACTCCCATCTACCCACAGGCACTTTTACCTCTGAAGCCCAAGTGGGAATTTTATCCTTCTTATGCCTTCAGTTTTGAGCCAACCCTCCCAGTGCAAAATGAAGCCACCCTGTGTAAAGACATCCCTCCACAACCCTCACACCCTGGGGTGGAGGAAGCTAAACACAACACAGTAGTGTACACAGTTGCACTGATCAATACTGTCATTCCTTCTCTTTATTCCCTGCCTTTGCCCTTCCATCTGCTTTTGCTTGTCTTAGAAATGGCATCTTTTGGCAAATGAACTTGTTTTTGTTCTTACATTGAATAAGGTCTGGGGTTGCCCAGCCACAATCAGAGCTCACACACTGCAGGACCCCAGGAGATGAACACAGCCCAGAGCAGCACGGAGAGGGACTCACATCCAGCTCCTGCCTTGGGCACAGGAGCCAGGCAGGGCTTGTGTGGCACTGCAGCTTCAGTGTCCCAGATGAGGGTGCAAGTGATGCAGGTCCAGAGCAAAGGGATAAATTTCAGACACGTGGAGAATGCCTAATATAAATAAAATAAACTGTATAAATCAAATATTTAGCTTTTGAAATGCTAGCTGTTCCAGATGTAAAAATCTAAACAATTATCCCTGAGATAAGCATCACAAAGTATATTTATATTTCCCCCTAGGTTTTATTTTGTGTTCATTAATATATACAACATTTTCCTTTTTAAAAACACTTTATGAGCCACATGCTCTCTCTGTGTACTTTTATGGAATTGCTGTTGGAGTTGGATGAAGCTGCATTTGCATTCAAGGGACAACTCAACTCACTGCAATCATGCCTAATTTGTTGGAGCACTGAGTATTTAAATCAGATTATTATAATGTTTACAGCTCCCACAACCCCCAAATTGCATGATAATTGTCATGTCATGCAATTTATAGCTATGCAGGCTCTGCACTAAGACTGACAGGACCATTGTGTATATTATTAGTCAAACATTTGTGAATCTGAAGAAATTATGAGGAGTCCAGAAAATGTGAGGAGCAGACATTACCACAGGCAAATGCAGTTTAAATAAAGCCCTCCCATTTCACTACTGACAACGTGCAGCCTTTCTGTCCTTTTTGATCCTAGAGGCTTCAGCTGACACTTTCCGAGGTTCAGGTGGTAAACAACCCCCAAGAAAACCAATGCTGGCCAAAGTTGAAACTCTCTGCAAGCACTTATTCTTCTACTATTAGGCATGTTTACTCCCTCAAGTTTATTCCTGATATCAGACAAATATTAAGACTGGAGTGAGAAGCATTCAGGAAGGAACTATGAAGTACCTGGACAACAATTTGCATGAAGCTTCAGTTTCAGCTCTGCCTCCTCTGTAGAAGCAGCTCTGTGTGGAATTCAGCAGCTGAATTGCAGACTTGTAAGCAAATATATGACACAGAAAGAAACCCACCCTACTCATTTGACAGCACTGAGCACAGGGTGGTAATGCTTTGTACATAAGTGTGTGGATGTCACTATAAAATCTCTAAGAATAGTACTTTCTCATTAAGAGGAAGGAGGGAAAGGAAATTACAAGACAATTATATTTTCTGTTTCCAAACTATAATTTCCACCAGTACAAAATGCACAGAGCTGCTAGAAACTCAGTGGTGATGCCACTACCAAGGTTCTCCTGCAAAAAGCTGGGAGAAATGTGGTCCTGGTTCTCCATTTCTCAGACACAGATCCCACTCCTCGGGGCAGTGGCTGCTGCTCACATCCTGAGACGCACAGCCAGTGGCAACTCCTTGTTCTCCTCTTTTAACCCAGTAATGCCAAATTAGTGGGGAAGAAAAATGAAGGCAACTGCAGTGATCAAAGAGGAAATTTTGCAGAGGCATGTGTGGTTGGTTGCTAACTGAAACACGATGTCAGTGGTTCCTTTAAAGCAGGAAGTCGATTCTCCTGTCACTCATGGGGAGGCTGACGGAAATTTGTGCAGCCTTTGAGAGAGGCTGTTCTGGAACATCCCCATGGAGGGATCTCAGGCCAGCTGCTGGCAGTGGGATGGAGATGTGGCAGAAGGGGTTGCCTTGTGGCTTGTAAGGAAATGGATTACAACTGAGCCCCCAGACAGGGGCAGACTCTGACCCACTGAGGGAGGGGGTGGCAGCCACGTGGGCAAAAGGGCTGAGGAACAGGTGGGCAGCAGCCACTGCCAAATCACCATCTTGACCTCATCAATAGTCAATAAAGAAATGGAGCAGAAACAAGTTACAGATGGCAAATAACTAAATAAAAAGTCATAAAACTGCAAAAAAGGAGCTCTTCTGGGGAGTAAACTGGCCCTCACACCACCATTTCTGACTGAGAAAAAGAGATTAAATTGTTTGCCTAATTTGCCTTATGTATTCAAGGCACGATTCATATGCCCTATTCTGAATAGCCTGAAGCATTTAGATGGTCAATGATTATCAACAAGGCAAATAAAGATGTAAAGATGTAAAAATATAATAATAATATTATAATATTATAGTTATATAACAAGAAGATAATATTATTATAATAATATTAAAATAGTATAATATATCATAATATATAATTCTAATAATAATATATTTTAAAGTTGTAAAAATATTCTCATTCAAGAAAACACAGTCAGGGACATAGAAAAAGAAATAAATCCTAGAGACCAGTTTCTAATACAAGTTGATTGTAAAACAAAATGGGGAGTAGGAAAATGATGCATTAAAAATCAGAGTATTAGATTACTTCAAAAATCAAGAATGCAAGTAAGTAAAATAACTATTCTTAGGTTTGGGGGTTTTGTTTTGGGTTTTTGGGGGTTTTTTTGGAGTTTTTTGGGTTTTTGTTTTGTTGGGGTTTTTTTGTTTGTTTGTTTATTTGTTTGTGGTTTTTTTGGGAATTGAAAAAATTCAACTGCAAACACACCTGCCAAAGATTCAAAATTCAAATTAACATGTGGGACAGAAGAAATAGGCAAGCATGGCCTTTGGAATGTGCTACTGGAAAAATGTAAGATAAATGAAACACAACAGTCAAAACATTCAAGTCTCCTGTGAGTCATGATAGATAATTGTCAGGAACGTGGTGGATGGGGGTAGCCAGAGAGCTTCAAAAGACAAGGATGAAACATTAGTTTAGTAACGACTGTATACAAAAAAGCAGTGACTATTTGCCCAGCCATATGAGAAGTTGTTAGATGAACATCTTACCATGATGAGGAAAGAAAGACGGGAGCTTATGGAGGAGAAAGTGACAACAATGGAGTTCTGATAACCTTGCCTTGCTAAAATTTATTTGTAAGACAGAATTAAGCATTGCATGCTAGACTTTTCTAATACAGCAATCCAGAGAAAAAAAAGGGTGGAGGGCTGTAGGATTTTGTGCATCCACAATGCCCTAGAGTAGCTACATCAAAGAGCAAATGGAAGCAGTGTCCGACAGCATTCCCAGGTGCTAAAGCAGAAATATCAGATCTGAGTGAGTGTCCATACATCTCGGCTATTATCACTTAAATACACTAGATAGCAACTCTTGAGAACTGCCTCGTGCTTACTAAGAGTGATGCTGGAGATCTGCCTGGCCTGTCAGCCTTACCAGGACATTCCTCCCTTTACAATCCCTGTACAATAACAGTTATTAAACCTTTTTTGTTAACACCACTTTTCTTGCTGTTTTGTGTTCCTTTGGTTTGCCATCCAGCAGAAACAAAACAAGTTTGGTGCCCACATTGGAGGGCATGGTCAGACCTCAGTGGTACCACTCAGCATGTCTGAATCCCAGTGGCACAGTGAGAACAAGTCTCCAGAGAAGCAAAGCAAGCCCCAGCAGGCACAGGGAGTGTGGCAGGGCCTGAACTCTGCACTCAGGGCCTGCCCAGGGCTCCACTCCTGCCTCACAGCTGAGCTGGGACCAGCACAGTGCCTGTGATGCCAAACTAGAACAAACCCCATCCCCATCTCCACACATTGTGTCACAGAACAGTGCAATCAATGCCCCTTAAATCCCAGTCAAGACTCCCTGTGCTCCCTCCAACCTGCTGTAGGAGCAGGCGCTTCCACCAGTGAGGAACCACTGCAGGGTGGTTGTGTGAGCTACTGCACTCCCCCAGCTCTGCCTGCAGCTCTCCCTGGGGATTTCCCTGATGAGGTGACAAATCTACAGCCCAGCTTAGACCTTGGAGGTGGCCATTTCTGCACGGGCTGTGCCACAGCTGTCAGGTCAGCTTGTGTGCATCACTGCTGGGCAGGGCTCAGCTCAGAGCAGCAGCCATGCAGGCAGACTTGAGAGTTTATTGACACTCAAAAACACACAGACCCTTCCCTACAGCATGTGATCCCTGGTTCCAAGATGTCTCCATGCACCAAATGTTACCAGGCCCAAAAATTCTCTGATTTTCTTTTAAAAACTGGTAACTACTTATTAAAGGTAATCATTAAACTTAAAGTTTCAGCAAATGCTTAAAATACAACGTGTGGTAGGAGCTCATATAAACTGTACCTGTAAGTGACATCTTTGCAATGCTTTTGTACATAGGAGGCTCAAAGCTATTTCTTGCCAGCAGCAGTGATCCACAGACTTTAGATGTTGTTAAAAAGCTTACAATATCAGCAGGGCAACTGCTGCCTCCATTAGAAACATGATACTAAGATGCTGATTAATGCCAGGAGGGGGCTTTAATCAGCCAAAGCCATATGCTATTTCACTTAAGATGAAAGTGCAAATGATAATCATTATTTCAGAAAGGATGTATTTAAAAGAAGAGCAGAACAGCAAGTGGCATCTTTTTATCATTAGAGCTTCTTCATGCAGCCCCTTTTTTTCCTAAAGCTTTATAAGCTTTTATGAACATCTGGATCATTTCTTCATTATATAGGCTTCCAATATCATTATGTTTGATGTAGTGTTTTTAGTGGAGTTATGCTAAATGTCTAAATATACAATTAATTCCTATTAATTATAGTTTTCAAACTGGTGAAATTATCCATCATTAACTTAATCACTTGTATTTTATCTTAAAATTGTATTCACTCTTTTATAATCCCTACATCTAAAGCCATTTCTTCCCTGGGCTTTGTGTGATGTTTTGCATGCTGTTTGTATAAAGGTTTGCCAGCCATTTTCAACTGCTTGTAGAACTGAGGCTGCCAGCAGCAGACCATTTTAAAATAGAACCTAATTCAGCTTAGTTGTTTTACCAAGAAGTGCTTCACAGAGAAGGGAAAAGAAGAGGTGAATCTGGATCTGTAAAGGACAAGACTTCATTAGACCTGATGAATCTTTAGTTCTGTATTCCTTACACCAAGGCATGGGGGGTGAGGGATGTTTAACAAGAGGAGAGTAAAGGAAGAGAGTTATTCATTGGTTTCCACTTCACGTGGCAGTAATTCAGCATGAAAAGAGCCAAATGATTTGGAAGTCTACATTGACTGTACTTGAAGAATTAGGGGCATCTTTAATGTCAAATTACAAAACATCCAAAGAAAAAAACCATCTCCAAAGCTTTTTATGAACACTCTGGCCTCATTTTAAGCTTCTTCTGTGGCTTAAATTGGAACTTATATTATGACACATTAGTTAAATGCCTCCCTTAGTTTTGAAGCCTCAAGTTGAATGGATATTCCCTTTTCTTTCATATGGCATTTGCAGAATGAAAAGAAGAAGAATCAAAGGATTAAAAACACCAGAACAGACCTGCTTGGCTCTCATCAGTCTCCTTTCAGGCACTGAGAGGCTGAAGGAGTGCAGCAAACCAGAGCTGCTGTTAGCACTGATGAGACACAAGTACCAGCTTTTTGTGGTATGTATTATGTCCAGTATGGAAAAACCCAGTTACTGTCGTTGTCACTTACTTGGTTCCCAGCACTCCTCCTTCCTGCAGGAACACCTGGAGTGGGTGATCAGTGAGAACAGGCCGTGGTTTTCACTCCAGTCAAGGGGTTCCCAAGCTCTGAGTGGCCTGGGGCTCTGTCCATGCACTGCCCAGCAGAGCACAGCGGAGCCTGTGCAGCATGGCAGTCCATCCTGCCAGCCCAACATCCCTGACAGAACCTTTTGGATTTGATCTGAGGCCCAAAAAGAGCTGTCCATCTTCTGCACTCTTACCCCACCACAGCCCAGGACACACCTCAGGTGCCTAGTTTGACACACCTCAAGGAATGAAGCCATTGAAGAAGATGCCTCTCTTAAAGGTTCATCATCTTGAGCAGCTATTTTCTAATCCCATCACTCTTCTCCACCATTGTAGATTTTTCTCTGCTGGACCTGAAGGAGCTTAAATGACTCTCATATGCATCTTTTACAAGGAATGCAATATTATCCTGGTTTTGTTCTAAGGGCTCACAGAATGCCTTCTCTGCTTGAATTTACATAAGAACTGTTAAATACATCAAGAGCACAAAGACCTTGAATTCTCACAAATAAAGCTGTCTTCTTGTCTTTGCTTTCACTGGCATTTTGTGGTAGCAAATACTTTCTCCAGTTTCAAATCTTCAATTCAAATGTCCCCTATAATTTCAGAGAACTCTTGCCACAGCTCTGGATGTCCCATTCTTCTAGTCAACTTATTTAGGATACTCTCTTTACTCATGATATGATGTGATAGCAAATGATCATTTGGGGCTCAAGGTTCCTTGAAGGAATACATTTCATTTACAGTTCCAGCTGCCTTGGAGTCACAAAACCATGTGCTCCTGCTCTGCTTGTCTTCTAGGCTCCCATTTTAGGAGGCTAACATACTTAAACAGTTCCCAGTAGCTTAGATTACAAAGAAGCAGATTCTACATTGCTCCCCCTCTTCCATAACATGTTGGAAAATTCTTTCTTCTGTCAAAAAAGGGAATTAGTTTGACTGACACTGAAAATTTTTGTTCCAGGAGACACTGAGCAGGAGCTAAAGTTTGTTTTATTCCTTCTGTAGTGAGACAAGGTCATTGCTGGTTTTGAAAACTTGTGGCAGCATGTGAGACCCAGCAGCAAAGTTGTGCCGGCTGGGGATAGGATCCTTTGGTCTGTTTTAATCACTGCTCTCTTTCCTTTCAGCTCCTGCCCCTCCTTTGGCTTTGCTCTTATTTTTACTCCCCTCCTCTAAATGGAAAATTTAAAATACAAGACTCAGGCGTTCGACCCGTGGCTCACCTCCAGGTGTGCCACAAAATGTCTGCTCGTCATAGGGGCTGCTTTGGCTCCAGAGGGCAAAACTTTTAGCTTTGATCACTCCAGATGTATTTTCTCCTCATAATAAACTGAAAATTACTATCATCCCTTTTGGGTCTCCAACAGCTCATTACCCTTTATTTCTTCAGTAAGGCATTCTAGGAATATAGTGGTAAAAAGCTACACAGTCTAATGCAGTTTTAAACCAAAATTCAGAAACAGTAAAACTGAATTGTCTTTCCACAAGTAAATTAGCTGCCAGGTGCTCTGAGATCAAGACAGCGACATCCAGACCCTGCAGGAATTTAGGATTCACTTCAGAAGTTTCTAAGTTAGGCTAACAAGGATGGCCCAAAGTTGGCTCTTTGTAGTTCTGCATAATGTACATACCATTCCTTTGCAAATCCCTCCTGACTAAACACAGAGAGAAGAATACTCTCAGTTGCTTCTGGGTAATGCAGAAGACATTCACATGGCCACTTTTCAAACTTATTCTGGAAAAGAGACCATGACTGATTCCAGAATATAAGAAACACTGGACTAGGCCTGTGGTGCACCTAGACCAGTATTCTGTCTCCAGCAATGGAGAAGTGACCTTTCAGCTCAGCCCTTTATTTCCTGTATCTCAGCCAGTTTTCAGTAAAATAACCTGCCCACTAACATTTTTGCAATGTAGTTTCTTCAACAGCCTTTTGTGTGTAATGTTCATAAAGGTCTTTTGAAAATTGAAATATTAATGGGCACATGCTTATTGACACCTCATTGAACTGTAGCAGGTCAGGGGCAGGACTTCCTTTTCCAGAGACTCTTGGCCACCTGCCCTCATTTTTCTGTTTATCCCAAGATCCTCTCTAAAGCTCTTTTAATGTTTCATTTAGTCACCATTTGACAGAAATGCTCAGGTGAAGTCTGAAATTTCTCATGTTCTTCAGGCACAGTTCACTCCATGAATGCCACAGCTACAGTGTGAATGGTCTCTGAGCATTAGTACAACCTGCAGCATCCCATGGGTTTAGTCCATCTGGTGGTGCAATGGGTGACAAAAAGCTTGCAGTTGCACCTAGATATATGATATAAACACAACATTTTGTACCTTCACTGCTGCCACAAATCATCCCCTTCTGGAGACCTTCTTTTTAATTTGTTTTCCATGGTAAGATTCTTTAGAATGAATACACAGAACCTTTAAATGATTAAGGTGCTTGGCTCCTAATGATCCCTTTGTTTACAAAAGAGCTGGGGATTGCAGCCTAAGGGATCTACAGGATCCAGGGTAAATAAACAAACCAGTCATTTAGACAACACCACAAGGACTGGTGACCAAGAGGCTCAGTTTGTATTAAGAAGCCTTGAGCTGGAGTCCCAGCTCTGGCAGACTGCAGGACCTTTGAAAGTCTTTCTGTATCCACTGCAGTCTGTAATTATCTTGTCTGTTTAGATTGTGATCTCCTCGTGTCAGTGATTGACAAGATACATTTGTACAGTGCCAGTAAAACAGGAGTCACAACACAGCCCAGGTTAGGACCCTGAGGTGCTGCTTTAGTAACAACATCACTCTCCTCCTCTGGCATTGCAGTAATCCACAGCTGCATTAGAATATCCACCTGCTTTGGGCCATCTGGTATACATAAACGTCCCTGTGTCTTTTTACATGTAAATATAACTCTTTGAAGACTCTCCTTATTGTTACCAGTCACTGCTTGTTAAGTGCTCTCAGAGTTTTCTGCCCTGCAGGAGAGAGAGGTGGATCCCAGGAGCTCTCCAGTCCAAGGAGAGCAGCAAACAAACATGCAGTGGGTGAGCCAGGAGCTGGTTCCCATTCAGTGTCCCCAGGAGGGGACTGCACTGGAGCTGCTGCAGGTTCCAGGAAGCTGGGGAAGGGGACAGACTGTCCATTCTGTTAACAGCCATGCTTTTGAGTGTGGAGGGAAGTTGCAGGTTCAGGATGCACAACAGATGACACTGTGCTGTACAAGGAAGCAGATATACAGACAGAAGAGTGTGAAGCAGACAAAAAGGAACAAGAGGAGGGACAGAACAAAACCATAGCTGTTCTCTAGGGGCAAAACAGATCAAAGCTCTCAAAGCTAAAAAATTAAAAAATTATATAAAAGGGATTAAAGGGATGGAAAGTTTCAAAATTGGGAAGGGGGGAGGCTTCAGTTGTCACATACCTTCTAGTGTCAGAAAATGTAAGAAGATCCCCACTTTCTCTTGCAGTGACATCTGCCTTTCTCTGACAACGGCCCTGAACTGCAGAGCTCCAGTGTGACAGAACCCAGATTCCATAACAGATCTGCTCTACTAAGCAGGGATTATATTTGCATAAGATTTGTATGAAGTGCCTCACACAACTGAAGCTGAATAGGGCTTTTAGACCCAACTACAGAACACAAAATACAAAAAAATTCATCAGCATCACCCCCACTGTAGGCTGAAGCAGCGTTCACCCCGTTGAAGCACACTGCAGTCTGAGACAGGGGGTATGCTTTGAACTAATTAATTCACTGGTTCTTCTATCTTTTAAAGGTTCAAATGCAAACATCACCCTTTACCTGCCAGTCCCATTTCAATTCCCTTTGTCTGAAGAAATTGAACTGAGAGAGAATCATAACAAAATGAGGTGATGAAGCCTCCTAGAAAAAATACAGTTCCTTCTGCACAAGTGTTGAGGGGTAAAACTTTGTCACTTCCAAAGTCTTTTGAGAGTCCTGAAATTCTTTTCTTCTGTGTTGCATTTTGAAGTTGCTCCCCATGAATATCATTGTCAGACAATAGTAACTCTCCACCTACTGACTGTCAGTAGTTTTCACAGAGATGACATTTAAAAGACTCAGAACTTGAAAGCTAATCTCTCTTCTCAAAAGTTATATTTCCCAGCAAATATTTGGATATATACTAGACAAATAAACTGAATGCAGGTGTTCCTTGTAACTGTTCAACCAAAAAGATGAAGACTGTATAAGAATGGGACTTAATTTGACAAAATAATGTCCGTTTCAGACTGGAGTTTTATGTAACTGCAATTCTTTAGGAAAGCAACAATAATAATCTGAATTAAAAGTTTCTTCTGCAAGTGCAATACTAAGGTTGATGCTGTTGTCTGTTGAATCCAGAGTTTCTATGACTAGTGGATCAAATCCTTCAGCATATTAGTATGGGTCTCAGTGAAGAAAACATCCATAGTGCCATGAGAGGTGTGATGGTTGCATTCAGAGTATCAAATTGTTTGTAACCCAGTCTGGCTACAGCTCAGTGCTTGTGTGACAGGATAGGCTTGAGCGTGCTCAGCAGCCCAGGGCAGTTCTACAGGCTGGGCTGAATTTCACTCTGTGACAGCTTCCCTGGCACCAGCTCCAGAGGCAGCTAAGGTGAACGGGAGGGTGAATTGAAACCCCTCACTGTGCTAGGAACATGTCTGAAGTCCTTGACAGTGTCTCAGGAATATTTTTGCCATCTCCTTTCTTAGATATTGTTATTATTTTTTGGAACTGTCCAATCCATTTGCACTTCAAATTAAGCCTAAGTTTTGAATGGCAGCTAGAGACCTCAGGCATTCCTTTTAGACCTTGAGTTGGAAAGTCTCAGATGTTGCACACCACTTTATGACCAGACACATTATTTCAGCTGTTCCTCTTGCTATGGGTCACCCCTTTGGCCTAATCAGTCAGATCAGTGCAAACATTTTCTGTAGCTGTGCTCCTACACCTGAGAACATGAGATGTGATTGTAGACCTTTGAAGAACCCAACCTCTGTTTCACTGCTCCTATGCAATGGTTGGTGTTAGTTCTGCTCCTGTAACCCCTGCTCCACGAGGATCTTCTTTCTCACTCCCATATTCTGCTCAAACCCCAAAACATGGTCCTGAAGCTTTGGCTCAGTGAGGCTGTGTCTGTATGCAGTGACATTCAGTAGGAATTTTTCCAAGAGCTCTCCACAGGGTAGTACAGTTGCACACCATCTGCAGAAAAGCTTTCCCATTCTTGAACTTTCCAAGGCATTTCTTTATTGGACATGAAATTCACAGGTTGATGATAAAACTATGAAAAAAAAATCTTAAATTTAGAGGAATTATTTAGCAGTTGAGACTTGAAATTGGGCCAGATCTCCCTTGCTTATATCCATGGTCTGTAAGTTAGCAGGTACTATAGCCAGCTCAAAGAACTCACAATCAGATGATCTCTTTTCACTTTTGCCAGACCTTAACTGAGAAAAAACATGTTTCAATGTTGACTTTGGACTTTCCTTGAGCCTCTTCCACACCTAATCCTCTTCAGTCACAATAGTCTGAATCTGGCAAGGAGATCTGGAAGGAAGTAAAGGTCTCCTTTCATCCAGATTATTTTTTTTTCATCTCTGCACATTATTTCATTAAAGTAGAAAGAGAGGAAGAAAAATTCAAGAAATACAAGAGTTGATTCTTTAGAGTGATAAATAGCTTTCCAGAGAAAACTTAGGCAGTCTCTTTAATAATATTGATATCTTCTAATAAGATGTCCCTCATGTAAGAATGAAAACAGATAAGGTGTCAATGTTCCCATGCATTATACCCTCACTTCCCTTTTATAAGTTATTATCCCAAGGCTACAAATTTTCCAGGGAGTTTTAGGCAGCTCAGAATATGTGTTCTTAAACAGAAAAAGTCACTCAATGTTTATGATTATCTCTCCCACATATTCAAAGTGCTAGTAAATACTGTTTTCTTGTGGTTACTCTCAACTAACTAAAGAAAATCCTGATGGGAATATAAGTGCCCCGACTGAAGCTGTTCAGTTTTACCCCCTACTTCCCTGTATTCCTGTGAATATCCATTCCTTAATTATCATACATGAAACATCCAGTCATTTCTATGTCCTAACAGGTATTTCTGGTCATAATGGGCAAGACTCAGTGTCACATAGGTGACTCCACACAAAAGCTGCCTGGAAATGCCTGGAAATTCCAGACATAGCAGCCAGCTATGCCTGGAAACCCACCTACATACATTGTTCATTCAGATATACCCCACTGCAACAGGCACCACTGCAAGGTTTCTATGCCCTGCTCATCAATCTGAACTGTTTTGCTGTCTCAGTCCTGTTTGCAGCAGACAGATGGTCATATTAAGACGTTGCTGTATTTCAGCCTGGAGCCCTGCAGAGCTGTCTCAGCAAGGCAGAGCCTGGCTGGCACAGAGCCCGGGCTCCCCTCGCAGCCCCCATGGGTGCTCTCTGTTCCAGGGCAGACTGCCTGCTGCACTTGCTCTGAGAGTAAATCAAGCAAAGCACACTCAGTTCATCAAACCAACTTTTTACAGCTTCAGAAATAATGAAAAAGAAGCATAATTTTAATGCTAGCAGTTGGAAGAGCAGAAACACCCTCTTCTGCAGCTAAGTTTCTAGTAATATCACTGGATGTCATGGTCCTGAAAATTATGGGGTTTGGGTCCAGAAAGTGCCTTCCCCTTCATCCCCACACTGTTCAGCCTCCCTAGGTGACTATCCCTCTGTTAGAGTTTCTAGATCCTCGGAACAAACCGAGTTAAATAATTGACACTTTCCTTTGTTTGATTCAGCATACAGCTTTTGCCAGTGTTCAGACACTAGGGACCACAAAGCAGCCTCTATAAATTTCCAAAATGCACTGTGCTGGTTTAGACTTTCCTCTCTGATGCTTTTCCCAGTATTAACTCTGTATCTTCTCAAAATTACACATTGGCAAATTAAGCACAGTTGGTGGCACATGTTTTATTGTTAAATAAAGCCAGTGAAAGAACACTCATTTCTTACAGAACAACAAGGATTTTTACAGAATTCCTGTCTTGGTTCCACACTTTTAAAAAAATCCACTTTTCCTTAATCTCCTAAACTTGGGCTAAGCAGAGTTTTGAGGTTTGCAGAGCTGTTCTCCAGCTGAGTGTTTCCTTTTAGATATGCACACCTCCTTGTTGGACATTCATTATCAAACCTTGTGTTTGCCTTTTATCTACAAGTCCTCTTCAGTGTTCAGCATAAACTACATGGACACCTTGCAGATTGACATTTCTTCATTCATGCTTTACCTTAAACAGCATGCGAAGACATCAAAGAAGAGGAGCCGACTTTGATGTTACAAAATGAAAAACGCCTCATGATTTGCCAAGACCAGGGGAACTTGTAGTTTGCTCTTTTTTTTTTCCCCTTAAAGAAATACTACTGCTTTCCCCATGGATATGTGAAAATCTTTGCCATTTTCACCAAATCTGTATAAATATTTTGTTCCCAGTAAAAAAAACAAGCTGGATCTCACTGCAGTCTGTTAAAAATGAGCCCCAGGACCTAAATTACAGTGGCTTGACCACACCCTTTATTTAAAGAGCTTTTTTGTTTCTCACCTGTGTCTTTGCACACTACGAGTGTCACGACCCCCAGCATCACCTCATTGATAATGATAATGACAGTGCATGTGCTGTGTTTTTCATTCACAGGTCACTGAGAGGGATTTAGAAAAACATGGTCATGCCTATACTGTAGATAAAGGAATTGTGCAATGGGAGATGTTATTTGGTTTGGCCATGACAGCAAATAGCCAGCAATAAAAGAGAGCTGTCCCAATTCCTTGTGGACACTTGGCTCAGCAGCTCACTCTGATCATGAAATCAAAGGTGATTTCCTCAGCACCAAAGCAAACACAAAAAGGGTCAATAACCCTGAGAGGAGGCCGAGCATACCTCGTCAGAAGGTGCCACACAGCATAAGAGGAAAGAGCAGATTTGATTCAGAACTCACGATCCTATTGTTTTGAATACTGGGAAGGGAGGTTTGCTTTGCGTGTTTTCTTTCACTGTTTGAAGTGAAGAGCTGCCCTGTCCTTATAAGAACAGAAGGAATGTGCATAATTAGTCCAAGGCTAGAGAACAGAGACATTCAAAATGAACATTTGTTATTGATTTCCCAGGCTGCAGTGGAACTGAGAAGAATATCATGAGAGGAAAAGATATGTAATTAAATGTGATTTGCTCGAATGCTGCCAAGCTAGGTCATTGCATATGTATCATTCGACTACATTGCTTCAACACAAAGTGCACAGTCCCTCTCCCTGGCACAAAATCCTTTGATTAACCAGCCTCCCTTCACTGGTGGAAGGGGCCAGCCCTTTTGTTGTTTTGCTGCCGGCAGTGTTGCTTGTGCTATTTCTTTAAGACTCTTCATCAGATGTGGTTTGTCAGGAACATGCCCAGACTGTAAGTCAGAACAGAGCTCATTTTCTTTGATGTGCATTTGTAGTGTGCTGCTCCAAAAGGAGGGGAATAAAAACTTTGGTCACACTGTTAATCTGCAGGAACTGCATTTTAAGCAACTGGATGTGAACGGACTATGCACAAACTGCAATGTTGGCTACTCCTCTCAAACAGAATTTTATCAATAATTGGTGCCAACACAAGAACATATGTCAAACACTTAACCACAACCAACTCAGGAGGAATATGTTTAGTCCAGACCTTCTGCTATAGAAAGACCTTTTATTTTCAGTTTAGGGCCCGATTTTTTTTCCAAAGCAACACAAATAGCAGCTTTAACCTCTTTTATTATTGACCAGCACAGATATGATCAGTTTGGCTGTTTGGCTCTGGTGTTACGGGTTTTGTACTCAAGGCTTTTACCCTCGAGCAAGTGTTTTGCATACTAAAATATCTGAAAGTGAAAGGGTTACACTTCCTTGAAGGTCCACTTGAATGGCTGTGAGAAGAAAGCCAAAATGGTAATCACACCCCTATGAGATCATATTGAAAGCAGCCATGCCTATTGCTCAGAGTCTTCTGATGTTGCAGGGGTCTGTAAAACATTTAATCACTGGAGTTTCAGTAAGTTGAGATTTGTTGTGAGTGCTGTAGAGAGCACTCGTCTTAGATAAAATGCTGCCTGGTAATGCTCTTACAGCTACATGAGCCAGAATGCAATCGAATATCCATGGTGATTTAGCCTTGCACCGTCATCCCAGAGAAGGGGATGCAGGATTTTCACAGCTACATAGCAGTGGATTAATATAACTATTCATTACAATTCATGGGAGGCCTGATCCAGCCTCTGTCAGTGGAAGGAAAGATGCAATTTGATTTTACTGCGAGTTTGGATGGGGTTTTGTGTGTCTAATCCTGTAACTGCCCTCCACTACCACAGAAGCTTGTCCAGGGCTCTCTATTACTCTGCTACCCAGGTGGCACCTCTACAGCTGCTGGTCTGCTCTTACTACTCAGTGGGGCCCAGGTGATCCTAATTCTGCCAGGCAGCTAAGCATTGCCACAGAGAGGTTTAATAGCTAAACCTTGTCCACCTTGCTTTTATTTATTCAAGCTTGCGAAGTTCTGACTGACCTATAATTTAAGTTTGGCATAAACCACGTCAATGCTTGCCTCAGAAAGAAATGAATAATGGAGTTTTGAAGATGGGTCTGCAAAAAACTCAAGATGAGACTGTGTGTGGATGAAACCCAAGTAGCTCCACTCACAATGTACTTCTCTGGCCCAAAGTGTGCAGGGAGGCAAGAGACAATCCTCGTTAGCCTATCTTCATTAAACAGCCAGCAATCTCTATCCAGTTAAGCTTGCACCAAATAAACCTTTTATTAAGGCTACATTTTGAGGAAGTGTTTCTCCACCAATGGCATGGTTTGAAGCTTACTTTGAAAGATGCAGAAACCAAGCTAAATGTGGACCAAGATTAAAGAGGAAATCACTCACACAGTGGGTCAATCCAGATGACCCTTTCTGGTTTCTTGCAAAGATACAAACCTATAAACTGTCAATGCAACTTGAAATACTGGAGAAATTGGAAGGGTAGTTTATGCCCCTCAAGTGTTAAAACCAAACAAACACCTGAGCCCATTTTATTGTAAAGCTTCTGTCTATGCTGCCATTACTGAGCAGCAGAACGAGCAAGTTTGTAGGTACCAAGGGTGAAAGATGGTTCAGTATATGGTTATATTTTGTCCTTTGTGCCTATATGTTTCAAACACACATTAGATGAAAAGACCTACCTGGTGTGCTAGAGCCAAACAAATGAAAAGGATGCCTCTGACCAAAGTGCACTGAGTTTTCAGAGACAGCTTCTGAAATATGCCAGGTTTCAGAATGGAAGCCTCAGAGCATCAATCCTTTCCCCTTGGCTGACAGGCTCTTGCAAAAGAATAGAAGAGGTTTTCCAGCAGATATTTTGAGTGTCAGGGGAAAAAAACCCTCATGAATTAATGTGGATTTTGAGGAGAATGATATTGCCTAAAAATACCATTGTTAGTACAGGCTTTTTTGACAGACTTGACAGGTTTCTATAGCACCTTCTGACTATATGAAGTTGTGTATGTGACTTAACCTTTTTATTTCTGCCTTTTGGAGTTTAGTCTCTGTCACTGTTGCCCTCTGCATTCGACTCCTGTGAACCTTCAGTGCTCCTGACACTCATTGTTATTCTGCTCTCTGCTTTCAACAATATTCCAGTGAGATTCCCTCCCTGTCAAAGCACTGACTCGCTCTACCTTAGAAAACTCTAAGGATCTGTTGATCTCTAAGAGACAAGTGAATATTTCTAGTTTCACTATCATTATTAACTGGCCAAACTGCCAGGAATTAAAATGTTTAACAGAAAAAAAAAAAGTGTTCTCAATGTCATTTATATCACTCCCGGCAAAAGAGATTTCATATTTTAGTGTTTTGCTGTGCTTGAAGGTTGAACATTTTGAAGACCTGTTTGTCAACTTCACATTCACTTCCCACCTGCTGTGCTGCTACTGCCCCCAAGTCCCACACCATGGCCCCAATTTCAGGCTGCCTACCAGACATTGTTGAAAAGAACTATTTGGAGGCATAAGGATTAGCCAGGTGAAATCCTGTGTGATCCTTTTGTTTTGCAGGCCAGACACTGAAAAGCACACCATCTATAAATCGGACTTATGCCCCTCTGTTCATGAGCCTGAAATAAGGTCTGGTCAAATCACCATAAATATTCTCATTAAGCATTAGCTCATTCTTAAGGAAATAGTTGTCAGTATCAACTGCAAGAAGCCCTTTTCAGCTTTGTAAAAGCTGTGTAGCAGCAGACTAGAGATGGGAAGGTAAAGGAAGCAGATTAAGCCCTCATGCAGTGTTGTGCCAGTTTAAGACACCCACATCCTGTCGCAAACTACACCCTCATCTCTAGCAGCAGCAGCCACTTCTCTACCGTTTTTGGTGTGTTCAGACATCAGGGAAATTCCCCAGCCTGCAAAGGTCTTATTTCTAGGCATGGTTTCAGCCAGGCCCAGGACTTAATGAGCTGCAGCCAGCAGGGACAGCAGCTCCCCAAGGCCAGGCTGCAGCTTCTGCTGCTCCTGCACTCCCTGCAGCCTCCCTGCAGCGCTGCCAGGACCCTCTGACACCCCAGCATCTCACTTGAACATGCCCAGTAGCTCCCCAAGACAAAAAACAATGTCCCTCATCCTCTCTGAAATCCCACCCCATACCAAAAGACTAAACCAGACACAAACAAAAGTGGAGGTGTAAATATTCTGCAGGGAGTAAGAACAAAAAGAATCACCAGAATCACAACAGCAAGACCAGCACCCAGAACAAAAGCCTGAGAGCTTTGGAGGGGACAGGAGCACCTGTCTGCTGCATGGCTCAAGGCAGTCTCTGCCTGCTGAGAAGCCTTGGGAAAGAACTCCTCAACACTCAGGAGTTTATCCCATCCCTCAAACACCTGCAGCATGAGCTGCTGTCAGGACTGCACTGCTATGTTGAAATACCTGCATTAGGTATATCTGAAATAACATTGCCTATTTTGGTAATACCTGAAATAGCATTGCCTATTTTGGTAATATCTGAAATAGCATTGCCTATTTTAGTAATATTTGATAGCACAGATTTGGGGCCTTTATGCTGCATCATGATCTCTGAAAATTTCATAAATAAACCCGTTCATTTCTAGCATAATGACCTGACCTCATGTAGCTGTAAACTCTGCTTAAGGAAACTGGTCCATTTCCTCCATGCTGGCAGATAACAAACATTACACAGCAGTGACCCAAACATTTCTGCAAAATCTTCCAGAAAACAAGGGCTATGTTGCATTTTTCACTTGGGGCTACAGCTCTAGGACACAATACCACTGTAATGTCAGATTCCCATTTCTTTTCCTCCATTGGTCTTCTGCAATTTTGGGAGAAAACCACTTCACCTGCCTTTAAAGACCTAAGAAATGCCACTGGACTTTGAATTATTACACACATCCATCTAAAGATATCATGTACATGTCTCCTTACCTGAGAATCTCAGAAGTAGAATTTAGACATGTGAACTACATCAGTAATAAGCAAACAAGGAAGAGGAAAAAAAAACCCAATCTATTGCAAATGGCCAAGACAGAAAATAAGACCTGACACTTATTGCTAATTGAGGTACTACAATATCAAACAAAATGGTTGAGGACTGAGCTGGGTCTAACAAAATATATTAACAATTTAGGCCCTTTCTGTAAAAAAAAAGCAATATTTCATTTGATTCATCCACAGCACAGCAGCCTTAACCATATGTTTGTATGTTCCAGGGCCTGCCAGCTTACAGGACATAGCTCTCCTGTGCATGAAGATGTAGCTTTGTTCATCCTTAATCCCCTCAATGAGTCAGTTACTTGTGGGTTGAAATTTAAAAAGTTTGGGTTGAGCACTTAGGTCTCAAAGACTGAAAAATGGGACTGTTAAAAGATTAAATCAGAAACACCTTAGAAAAAAGGTCACAATAAAGAAAGTGTGAGTCTCTCATAGCTGGATTGCTGATGATCAAGCATGAAGTAGCCTGAAATGATACACTCTTCTGAAAACTCAAGGGTTCAGCTGAGAGACCAAGTCTGGAATTAAAATAGAATGTAATTTAAATTCCAGAGTTCACTGGATGCTGTACTGGAGTAAAAGAAAGTCTGTCCTATGCTTTGAGTTGAAGCAGCATAGCAAGGCAAACATAAAGCTAGCTATTATACTTAGAAAAAAGAGCATCTCTCCACACGGAGAATTTTCACCCTTCAGTCTCTAGCTGAGCATCATTACGAGAAAACAATTCAAATCTGTCACAGCTCCTCAAGCTTCACAGCTTAGAACCTGCTGCAAAACCACACTTGAGCCAAGCCTCTCTTGGAACTTGCTGGAGCAGCTCATGGGATTACTGCCCCAAAGTGTGCCTTCTGCCTCCTGTTGGAGCATAAGAGACTTTGAAACACCACAAATTCATTTTCCACATGGAAGATGATTTTCAGATTAATTTCTCTCTTCTATACTTAAGGTAGTTTTCCACCCAGAACTCTGAGGAAAAAAAGGGGGGCAGGAGGGTGTGGGGGGTGTGGTGAATCCTGGCTCATGTGCAGTCTACATCAAAAGTTACCAGGGCTACAAACCAGTTAGGAAGCAAGCTGATCTAACCAAGACTGCTGGGCCCCCTGAAGGAAAAAAATAAATGACTGAAACACATCAGAGGAGGAAAAATAAAAAATTAAAGTCCATCCTGTTGTGCTAAGCTGATCAGAGCATGCCCACTTCATCCTATTTAGGGTGAAAGTGTCTAATATTATATCGGACTGAAAAAAAAAAACAAAAACTGAAGCAAGAAACTTAATTCAAAAGTTCTNGTCAGAGCATGCCCATTTCATCCTATTTAGGGCGAAAGTGCCTAATATTATATCCGACTGAAAAAAAAAAAAACTGAAGCAAGAAACTTAATTCAAAAGTTCTGAGCATTTTTCCTGCTTTTCCCCTGGCACTGGGTGCTGCTGAGGGGCTGCCAGGGGCAGGCACAACCTGTCCTGGGTGGAGGGATGGCAGGCACCAGGGCAGAGTCCGGGCTCAGGGCAGCCACGGCCAGCGACAAATCAAGCAGTGATTCCATCAAAGTGAGAGAAACAGAGCTGATCAAAACAAGCAGAAGGCACTGTTCTGTTCAGTCTGTACACTCTGTACGCTGCCACTGGGGAGCTTAATTAGTCCACATGCCTGGTGTTTCTATCTTGAGTCTGATGGCATACAGCTGCTCTTTTCAGCATCGCTGCCTCCTGCCCTTTCCCTGCTGTTGGGGTGTGCTTGGAAATAGAAAAGGTGGGATTGCCTCGAGTGTAACCCTCTGCCAGCCCTTACTGATTGCCTAAAACAAAACATTTTGGCCCAAATCATGAGGTAAACTGTTTCATAACCTCGTGGGGGTTTTCCCACCTGGCCAGAGATGGGGAGGAGTCCCACAGTCTCAGAGTGCTGATCCCATCACAGGGCCACCCTTCAGAGCCAAAATGCTGAAAAAACAAACGTGAACCCTTTTCAGGGCAATCATATCTGCTAGGGTGAAGGGGGAAGCATTCTTGAGTCACTGTCAGCATGAGGTGAGGGGACAGAGCTGGTTCTGCTTCCCACCTCAGCTGAGGTGGATTTGTGGCAGAAGAACAAGCCTTGGATATGAAGATACTCCAGGACTTGATTATTTCAGGATATTGAAACTGGCACTTTCCCCATGGCCTGCCATGGCAGATAGTGGCCAAAATTGTGTAAGGATTTAGAAATAAAAAAAAAAAAATACTCCAGGACCGAGGTTGTGGTGATCCATTCATACTAAAATGCAGGAAAAAAGTATCTACTGAAGATGCCCAGATGGCCCATGAAGCCAAAATTGGGAGAAGACTCAGGAATGAGGCGTGAGCTCCCACTCCTGGTTGCCTCTGTGTTCAGCATCAGGTTAAGCCTTCAGCACCATTATTTACAGCACAGGGAGGAGGACAAAGCTGGCTTTATAGCCTGAGCCTGCCCAGGGAATGCCTCTGTGCACTACATCTAATAAATGAAGGTCTTCAAAATCCCTTGGCTGATGTCACTTCCTGCACAGGGTGTCATAGCCTTGGCCTTTCAGTGGGACATTCCTATCTCCCTGCTGGAATGCAGCTGGCATCCCCAAGCCTGGCTGGAACCTCCCAGCTCAGAGAGCAGCCCATTTTTCTGAGCAGTTAAGAAGTTACACATCCATCTACTCCTGAGGTTTAACCATATCAGTATCCTCCACCTCCTGCCTCCCCCATTAGTTTTTGTCTCTTGTAATCATTTTTTTCTCATATTCTAGAAATCCCTGCTTCTCTACCTTGACAGTGATGGTAATGTCAGGTGCAGCACATCATGCCACACTCATGAGTTTTACATTCCTATGACATGCCAGACTTTGATACAATTACAGCTTGGCTGTGTATCTTAATTTATGTTACAATATTGCTGCAGTGATATCAGAGACAAATGTTTAATTCACAGAAACTCAGTTTCAAACTACAGTCCCTGAATGCAAACAGCAGACTTCAATATTTTTTCATCAATTTCTTAGTTATAAAAATCAATTTTGTAGAGTTTTTACACTGTACATAAAAGACTGTGGCATCAATTAGCCTTAATTCTTTTTTTTTTTTCTTTTTTGGAAACCTCTTTGTAAGAAAATCTCATATTTCAGCAATTTGCATTATCCACACAATCTGCTTTGAAGTTCTAAGTTATGGTAAGAAAAGGATCCACTTATCTGCACATAAAAAATGTTCAAAGCTTATAAATTCCCTGAAACAGATGTACATTATCATTGGATTTGCCTTTCTCTCTTTGCTGTTGCATGGCTAATAGAGTTTCATGTGCCCCCTCACATCCTCCCCATTTAGCATCTTTTCTCTACAGAAGCATGCACCCTACTGTGCCAATCCACACTTCAAAGATTTCTGTCTATCTATTAGAAACAAAGCACAAAGTGAGAACATATGGCCCCTTTTAAATTTCCCACATTTAAGTCAATATCGTTTCTTTTCTCCTTTGGCAAAGAAACATAATAAGGTTTATCTTCTCCCTTCCTAAATCTGCTGGCTCTCTCAAACTGCTTGTGCCAATTCAGCAGTTACTTTGCAGTATCAGACTTGGCAGCACATATGAAAACAAAATCTCTAATTTTTTAAATTGCTTTTATTTCTTCAGATCAAGAAGATGCATTTAAATGATGAAAAAGGACAAAATGTAACTGCACACTTTCAGATAAGTGGATTTTAAACCCATGAAAGGGCGCAACAGAAAGTCAACAGCAAAAAAAAAAGAATTGTCTTGTTCAAGTTCTTTTCATGGTGGCATCTTTCTAAACTGACTGAAGGGATGGAAGAGTATTCTGGAATCCAAGGCCTTGCTGCACCTGCTTGTCACATGTGCCAGAGGCTCCACAGAAACCCAGAGCTGGGGCTGAGGGGATGATCAGACACAGAGACACTGACACCCCTCTGGGGACAAGGAACAGCTCCTTGTCTCAATGGCTTTGGCTCCTTGGTTTTCTCTGTTGGTGTCACAGACGTAGTGAACATTCCTCCTGTGTGCCTGGGAGAAGGAATTTTGGACCATTCCTTTGGAGTGGCTCCATCCTGCACATCCTTGGGGAGATGAGTAAGAGGGCACACAGGATGCTCACGGTGAGATCGGCTGCTCAGTGGATTTCCCTTCCAGTTGTGGGCTACAGAAGCAATATCCAAAGGAACACAGGCTCCAAGTAAAACAAACTTCATTAACTATTGTTAGAAAGATCAGCAGACACATAATATCCTGTGAGTGCCGAATTCCTGATTCAATTATAGCAAAAGGGGTTGCAGTGATGATGTTTTTAGCAGAGAAAGGAATGAAAGTCCTGCCCTGCTCCTGAAAACACGACTTGCTCCTTTAATTCATAGTTACCAGCTAAAATGAGTTTGTGTTTCAGGCTCATAAGATATCAAGACTGTAATCTTTGAATTATTTTAGCATCCATTTATTAGACCAGGAAAGTTCTAATAAAAACCTATCCCTAACCAGTGCAAGCTCTGAGTGTCCCGGGGCCCCGATTCCATGGGAGTATAAATTGAATACTTCTGTTCATCCAGTAAAGCTGCACAGAATTTCCAGTGAAATCTATGGAAGTCACATGCTCAGAGCCATTGAGGATTGTGGCCCTAGCAGATGGCACACTCAAACAGCAAGTTGTGATTATGGACATCAAAAGTAAAAAATATTCCCTGAAAAGGCTGTAAAGAGACCGGAGGAATGTGAGGCCCACAGAGCTGCCTTACTGCTTCCCTTCATACTTCTGCACTTACTGGAAACTCCCAGTCTCTTTAATTGAGCTTTTCCTCCCCTCCACTCCTCGCAGGGTGAGAGGGTTAATTGCTTTGGACTGAAACATTACGGTTTTTGTACTCCTGCTTCCTACTGGCACATTGAGTATGCAGAGATGCTGTGTGCACACACCACAGAGGAGCCCCCCAGCCCTCAGAGCAGGGATGAGAACTCCAGACCTCCCAGCCGTGGGATGAGAACAGCTCCAGACCTCTCAGCTGTGGGTATCTATAGAGCACCCTATCTATGGCTTTGAAAATCAACACTGGCCAAGTGAGGTCTTAATGCTAATTGCCATAGCCTTTCACTGTTTATCTTAGTCGAACTAGCATTACCAGTCATGGTTGTTAACAACCTCAAGTGGCACTTTATTCATCTATCAACAGCCTTACCCTGTGAACAAGCAAGCAAAGAACTATAAACACCCACTCCAAAGTCACTCTGTAGGTTTAAGCTGAAGCCCACAGAAAAAAGGCTGTTCACAGATCATCAGAGAGCAGACAAAATACAACCTCAAAACCAATGTTTTAATCTACAAAGTTTTATTTGTCTTTTTAAACTTGTAAACCATAAAAAGAGCTTATCAAATATGTGAAATTAGTACAAGAAAAAATGATGACTCATAATAAACTGCATTTGTAAGGTCCAAATTCCAAGACATGCATGGGGCTCTTCTGCTTCCATTTATGAAGCTGAAAACAAATTTGGCCCAGTTTGTTAGGTGTTTCATTAGAAATTTCACAAAGCCTCAGCATGCTATACTTCATGAATAGAACAGAATGGGAAGGATTAAATGCAAGAATAAGCACTCAGCACCAGAAGGATCTGAACCCCAAATCTTCATCCACAAAAATACAACACCAAAGGAGTACATACATCCCTTAGCTGGTAGAGATTAGAGGCAGCTTTTTCTCTATGGACTAGGCACTCGAAGACACACACCCCACCTCACAGACATGTCCTAAAACCCAGAAAGCACAATGCACATCATTTCCAGTATGCCTGCTACTGTTAATGTTTGCCCATCACCAAATTTATGAAGCCCCTTATGTCTTCAACATTCCTAAAAAAACTTCTGGAACTTTTGACTCTCAGACCCCAGAACACCAGCCTAATGAGACAACCAAGAGGCCCAGTCTGTCATTCCTTGGGGTATAAAGATTACCCTTTGTGTCAGTACACTTCACAGGCATAGTTAGTGCTTAGTGTTTAGAAAAGTCAGGACAGATACTGAAATTTTGGGTAACATTTGACCAACTTCTGTGTGTTTGTAGTCAAAGGGAAAAAGAACTGATATCACTATTCAAAATTTGTTCTAAGGAATATTCAAAACATCTGCAGAAACACCTCTGCTTCCAAAAACATTTCCCTCAGCTTGGACAGGGACTCAGGAAAATGGGGATCCCTCCTCATTCTGCCATAGCCCCATATCTGCAACTTTCCTGCCTTGTGCCTCCCCCTATACACTGGAGGTTCACCTCTTACAGAAAGTTTTTCAAGTTTTCCCAGTGAAAAGCATTCTACAAACTACTGTTGCTGTTTTATGAGCAAAAACTGTACCATAAGAGATTCATAAAAATAATATGAATAAAAACTTCTCCATACAGCATTTTCCTGCCTCTGGTGTGTCTCCCCCAGCCCCTCTGTTGGACAGTTCTGTGCTATCCCTACACTTCTCAAATCTTTCCATCTTTCCCTTGCCAGTCTTTCTTCACAGCTCTAACCCTCACAGTAATCTGCTTGAACAGTCCTGCTAGTTTAAAACAAAGAAATTAGAAGACTTCATCCATGTGACTCCTATCATTTTAGCTCATTTAGGATTGAAGTATCTAGAAATATATAGAATTATAAAAGTAAATTAAAGCATCATTGAAAACTTCATTATTTAATAACAATAATGCAAGTTTCAATAAGATGCATTTCAGTGTATATTGAGTAATTTCAATATAATTTGTTTTTCTCTATCTGTTCCTTTCAGACCATTTTAAGCACATTTTAAATGTGCACAGAATAACAAAAAAAACCAAAACAGACCCTTCCAAATCAAATCAACTCAACCTCTGTTCAAATATGCAAACAAAATATGTTATTATGTCATAAATAGAGGCTGGTTTTGCTGTTAAGTGCATTAGGAAAGAAATCTTCTTTCAGAAGCTATTTAGAAAACACATTAAGTTCAATTTTTAGTTCATGGATTTTCAAACACTTTTCTGCTGGTATTAAAAAAAAACAAAACCAAACCAAACCAAAGAAGTCTGACATTCAATAGGTTACTGAATAAGACTTGGTTCCCAGCAAAGCCGTGAATCAGTCATGTTTGAAAATGTATTTTCAGATCTTGATGAATTGCATCAAGGTAATTAAAGGTGAGACTTGATTAGCTGACATGTTTCCAAACATGAACATTCTTGCCTGTACTCCAGGCAAAAATTATGGTGAATGTTTTTGCAAATTTCCGAGCATGATGAATTTTTCTCAAGTATAATCTAGGCCCAAAGGGGCCCAACTTTCCTGTTAATTGGAATACAAATGAAATCTGTCATTCAGTAATTGAGGTACACGATGACATATGGAGAACAGTATGCATTCATCAGAGCTGTGTGTTTATGTGGCAACTTGTGGACTATGAGCACACGGAGTGCTCATCCCTTTGAAAAAAACCCCTCTGTCAGAATCCATTTTGTTCCACTCAGTAACTTCTGCCAGAGGACACACTCACATACACACACACACAACACACAACACACACACCTTCAGAGCCCTTCTCCAGCTAAACATTGCTGCTCTATGCTCACCATGACTACAGTAGAAAGACCATGATAGAGGTCAAACTTTTGGTCATATATTTGGGGCTGGTCTGCCAAAATGCCAGGAGAATCTGTACCTCATCTTCCAAGGGCAGAACTGGGTCTCCACCTCTAACAATGACTAAATGACCTATGGCTGTTTCAAAGACTTTTGGAAATGCCTTGAGGTTCTCCAGTGATATCAGTGTAAAGAGTATTTGCTGCTAATCTTAATTAATTTACCAGCTTGATCTCTTACAGCAAAACTTCCATTTACTATTAGCAAACCCATCAGAAGTAAGATGCAGAGAAAACAAATACTGGAAGTTATTGGCTGCACATTATGTAGACTTCAAACCCACCTCCCTGGAATGAAATTATAGGCACCCTGTAGCCAGTGAGAGCCTGGCAGTCCTGCCAGAGATTTCACTGGGACAGAGATTTTACTTCACAGCCTTAGCTTAGGCTCATTTGCATTGTGGTCTTGAAGTTGTGAGAAGAGCTTAGCAATCCTTTTCAAAACATTGTCCTCCCCAGAACTGCAGCTGGTAGGGATGAGCAAAAATTTTCCATTGAATTTTTTTAGCAAATAGTGCAAACTTCAGGATTGACTTCATTTTGCTGAACTGCCTTGTGTAAAAACAGAAGAAGGAAGTGAAAAGTCTGGAGTTTTCATCTGAAATTACTTAGTGCCACTCCATTTTACTTTTCCATATTAACAATATACTCAACCGATATTTTTTCTTTGGAAATAAATATTTTGTTTAACCAGAAACTAAACTCTTTCAAATTTTGATTCAGCTGTGGTTTTGAACAACTTAAATTTTTTTATTTTTTTTTTTTAAGAAAAAGTTTTCAGAATTAAGGGCAAGATGAAATATCAGTTACTCAACACAGGTCCAACAGCAGGGGACAAGAAATTTAACTTTGAAACTTGATATTTTAAATATTAGACCAAAGCATACCCAGTCTATACGTAATTTCCTGATCCTGTTCCCAAAAATGTTAATGCAGGCTCTTTCATCAGTGGGATCTGCAAACACTGACAGCAATTGCAATAGGCCCCTGAAATCCACAACAAGAAGAAAGAAATATACTTTCTGAACTAGTAAAACTTTAATTAACAGGGGGTTCTCTTGGCACAGTTTTTGCTGTTAAATAAATAAAGCATTTAGTCAAAACCATCTATATTTACTATACAAAATACTGAAAAGCAAACATATTTAAAAGATACGGAAATTTAAGGTTCTGTGAAAAGAAACTGTGCTACATGTTATTCACACTTATAATGCACATAACACAACTGCAACACAGTATTTAGATACTGTATATTCATACATGGCTGGTGTAAAGTTTTCATAAGGGGATGCCATGTTATTAAAATATATTTGTGTTTCACAGACTCTGAGCAAGGCAGAATTTGTCTTTTGAATGTCCAAAAACAATAAACCCAAACAAATCAATGCCAGGCTGTAACAAATGGTCAGTCGTGTTCCATGTCAGAGTTCACTTGGCACAGACAGTACTGCACATTTCTCAGTCAGATGGGATTTTGGTAGTGGTGCTGTTTTCTTTTCCAGCAAAATATCTTTGTGTGGAGGAGCAGTTATACCCCTTTGCTGCCCTTTCTTAGAAAACTCCACAATTCTGAAAGCACTCGAGTTTTCCAGAATGTTTTCTGGTTTTCAGCAACAATCTGCATTAAAAAAAAAAAAATTGACTAAGAACAATTTCCGCCTCTCAAGTCTTTCTGGCATATGCTCTACTGAAAAGAGAACAGCTTGAATTACTTCTTCAAAACAAATAGCATGGCATCCCTTCTTAGATGGAATGTACACTGTGTGTTTGCATGCGGTATAATGTAAGTCACTTGAATACATCAGACTTTTTTAACACTATAATATAAATAAGCTTATTCCTTCTACTAGACATATAAATGCCTTTTTTTGTTTTTTGCAGTCCATAATTATATATACATTGAAAAAGAATGATACACAAGCAGCAAAAAAGGCTTAGACTAGAACAACTCAGTGGTAACTAACCAAATTCGTGGCCTTTTCATATTTTCAACACAGAAAATTCTGCATATAAATATTTTTGGACTTTAGGAATTTTAAAATAAACAGAACAGTATAGTTGTCACACAGATCAAACACATTTTAAAAACATTTTGTTAGATTTTACAGAACACGCGGTTGACAGCTAAAAAAAGTAAAATAAAATAAACCAGATTTTTTAAAGGGGACAATAAGTCTAAACATCTGCTGATCCAGGGAGACAAGAGACGGACCTAATTACCATGAAGTAGTGATTATATTCCAATTCCACAAGAAGGCAAGGCTTCCCACTGTTCTTTACAAGGTGATGTCTCTGTGTTCTCAGAAAGGACAACATCCCTCTAAAACTGGTCAACAGCAAGGTAATACCCCAGTTTGGACTGATCAAAACTCTAGTCAGAAAACAAAAAATACCCTGATCATAAAGGGCTTATAACAACGTTGGATAGTTACATTTTACAATATATACTATTGACAAAATACCACAACATTAAAAATAATTAGAACCAAAAGCAAATACATTTATAGAACAATTAAGTCTTTATGTAGGAGCTCTCTACTTTAATGTTCCAAAAGAAATGTAGGTGTTTTCCAGTCACTTTCTACCTGCAAAATGGTAATCTGTACAAAACCCAACTGAATCTATTTTAAATCTGGGCTCCACAGAAAGAAAAACTCAATGTACTGACTCTTTTCTTTTTGGTTTTTTTCCCCAGTTTTCCAATTTTGTTTTGACCTTGAAATTTCTCAGCAACCATTAAGGTCTTGTGAGTGTGGTCTGATTCTCCTTCATGGAATGGAAGCCCTTTGANTATATTTAAATATTACACAGTATATAACAGACTGTACTTGTGTCAATGAAGAAACTCCAAGAAAATAAAGTGTAAGTCATACAAATGTAGCCCTGTTGACAAGTTTAGCTAATATTTCCTTGTAATTAAGATGCTTCGAAAGGATGTGAACACAAACAGGCTACATGAACACAGTATATTAAAATTCCCCCCTATAGCACATTACAATCAATCAAAAGAAAATAAAATCTGAATAATACTAGAGGTAGCAGCTGTTTGTATTTTCCATTATCTGAGTATCTCTGGAGTCCAACCCTTCCAACATTGCTCCCCTGATGAAAGGCTTGTGTGCGATCAGCCGACGTACAGCAGAGTGGAAAGCTCGATGTCTGCAAGAGTGTTTGAAGTATCTTTCCGAGTACAATGGAAGTAGTACTTGTACACAAGTGCGTTGACGACCTGTATTAAATCACAGCTCAAAAAGCTATGGCTGTTTGCTGTTTTACAAGCCACTTAAAAAAAAAAAAAAATAAAAATCCACAAGGTGTTTGAGTAAGCTATGCGGTTCCACAACATATAAATAGGGTGAGTTTCATGAGTTCCATATAACCTCTAAAATATATGCTAGCTGAANCCTCAGAAAGAAAAACTCAATGTACTGACTCTTTTCTTTTTGGTTTTTTTCCCCAGTTTTCCAATTTTGTTTTGACCTTGAAATTTCTCAGCAACCATTAAGGTCTTGTGAGTGTGGTCTGATTCTCCTTCATGGAATGGAAGCCCTTTGATATGGAAAAAGTAGAAGAATCCAGAAAGATTGTGAATGATATTTTTTATACGTGTCTCTAAAATGGGAGAAGCACAAATTGATAGGTGCTTGGGAAATTCAAATTGGAGGCACCAAGAAAATGCCATGGCATATGTTTCTAAAAAGTCATTGTTGTGGAAAAAAACAAATATAATGTTAATATTCAAACCACAGNACAATCAATCAAAAGAAAATAAAATCTGAATAATACTAGAGGTAGCAGCTGTTTGTATTTTCCATTATCTGAGTATCTCTGGAGTCCAACCCTTCCAACATTGCTCCCCTGATGAAAGGCTTGTGTGCGATCAGCCGACGTACAGCAGAGTGGAAAGCTCGATGTCTGCAAGAGTGTTTGAAGTATCTTTCCGAGTACAATGGAAGTAGTACTTGTACACAAGTGCGTTGACGACCTGTATTAAATCACAGCTCAAAAAGCTATGGCTGTTTGCTGTTTTACAAGCCACTTAAAAAAAAAAAAAAATAAAAATCCACAAGGTGTTTGAGTAAGCTATGCGGTTCCACAACATATAAATAGGGTGAGTTTCATGAGTTCCATATAACCTCTAAAATATATGCTAGCTGAATATTAATGGAGTAATGATAACATTAATCATAGTAATGCCTTAGTTCTGGTATCACAAGAACGCATTTCCTTCATTTGGGATGATTCTTGGAGGATGTTGGTGGGATCTCCTCTATGTCTGGTAGAAGTGGTGGTAGTGGTGGTGGTGCTCGTGATGGTGGTGGTGCTCATGTCTTTGTATCATTTGTCCCACTTGGCCTTCATATAAAATGACTGTGGGCAGGTCTCTCACATGTTCTTTTTCCACTACTGTCCCTGGAGACTGGAAGGTTTTGCACATTTGGTGATTCTCCTTTGCCCTCTGCTTATGCTTCTTGTGGATCTGTTGGGATTGCAAGGGAAGGTACGGGAGGTTCTGGCCCACCCGCGCACTTGGGGAAGCCATGGGCAAGGGCACCCCTTGGAAAGGTTTATTTCTAACTGCCCTTCCAGGGTGCACAGGGGCAACATTTTTGCCCTGGGCTTTGGGAGACCTCACAAAGTGCTTGTTTGAGTCCTGGTTCCGGAGCCTCTGTTGGATTTCTGCAATCTTGGCGTACGAACTCTCAGCCAGATTGATGTGGTTTGGATCCACCACTTGAGATTTCCTATGGTGAGCATGGAAGGTCTCAGGCTCATGAGAACGGGATCTAGTTTGATTCACAATTCTGCCTGGTGGGTCATGTTTTTGAGCTGCTGGAGGAGATCCTAGGAAATAACAAGCTGAGTTAGTCATCTAATATTTCAAAGTTTTAATTAGTAGCATGCAGTTGGCAGGGATAGCATTATCGGCAGAACAAATTTTTCCTAAGGAAGTGAATGCAATTATAGCTGTCTAGTTTAATTACATTTAATAATTCTGGCCAGTAAATAATACACAAATATGAATACCTATCTTGAGAAGACTGAACATGTGTGTGTGTGTGTGTGTGTATAAAAATCCTTATGTTACCAACTCTTGGTCATCAAATTAACTGTGAGGGGAATAGTAAAACCCTGGCAGAGGGCAGGGAAATGAAGGAAATCCAAATCTCTTTCATGTGGGGACTAGAGCCAAAATTCCAGGTATGAACACACATTCTCCTATTTTTGGGTCAGAAGGGAGTATAAAATATGTGCTGGTCTCATCTTGGGAACGAGCTCCAACATCCAAAAGTCAATCCTTGCCTCACCCATAGACTAAACTTAATAATATAGATGTAAAGATTGTTCTCCTAGGCTCAGCTCCAAGTTCAGCTACACAAACAAGTACATCAAAGCAGTCTTGCAGCACATTAGCCACTCTGTTGTGATGCCACCTTCACCAGTAATTATCTTGCAGTATTCACAGTCCTGTTCCTGAGTCACTACAGACAAATCACACAGCTTCACAATTCACTGTCCCTGATACGGAACATGCAACTGAAGGAAGAAAAGATTATGAGGTTACAACATAATTTACCTGGCCCAAACTTTGATGTGTAGTTCTCTATTCCTGCAAGATCCAAATAGTGGTTTCTCCTTTCAATGTTCTCATCAACACAGTGACGATAGCACCCACTTTGCTCTGGATTGTTCTCGCTCTGGTGGTATCTGTCAGCAGGAAGCAAAATTACAATTCAGCAGAACTTCTTTAAAGTTCTTATCACCATCTGCAAACCAACAACTAATGGACCCTTTGAAGTGACAGGAGCTGCTCACAAAGAAACAACAAACACTTGAAATTCTGGATGACCAGATTTGCTATGACGATAGGCCTAAACTGACTGTTCCTTCCCCTCATATAAATCAACCCTGATGTTGCAAAGCAAAGGAGGCTTTCAAATTGCATCACACGTGCAAAAGCAAATAAAACCACTCCTGGCATTTATTGCTTTCTGTCTTACGGCCAAATCATTCATCTGGTTCTCCAATTTGGACATGCCAAAGAAAATCTGCTGTTTGATTCATGACCATTCCCACTGCTGCGAGGAAGTGCTGGGGTAATCCAGATAAAAGTTCATGTGTTCCTGCTTCAGAAAGACAGGCAACAGCACGGGTGCAGTAACTAGAGAGAGCCTGGGAAGATAAGGTGTTAGTAGGACACTCAGAGGTAACTGCTGCTTTCCAAAATATAACTAATAAGATCAGATCAGATGCTGGCTTTAGAATCTCAACTCCTTTTCCTGCTCAGCTTTGCAATTTTATTTATAGCAGAACTATTTCCTGAGAATGAATATCTGAAATACCATTCATTTATGAGGCAGAAAAAAATCAGGCAGAAGTTTACAGCATTGTAGCCCATAATGTCAAACAATTTAATTTAGCAATTTAAATGAGAAGTCTGCAAATATGAACAATATTTTCAATGTAACAAACAGTTAGATAAGCAGAAAACTCTTGATTAAGTTGCTGCTTGTCATTCAGACTGTTCAGTCTCCAAGACCATGAGATTGGCTCTGTTATTTCTCTGTGCAAGTGCACTGATGTCAACCTAACACCAGAATTTGGCCTTGTATCCTACAGGAGTTGCTAAATATGGGCTCTGTACTGTATGGTGCCCAGTAGTCTGCTTTTAGTCTATTAACACATTTCCAAGTTTCCAGAGGCTGCTGATCCCCCTGAGCTTTGGCACAAATGGCTTTCGTGGTCTAGCTTGTACTGCTCAGGGACATTACAGAACTGAGGCCCCTCGTGTCTCACAGGTCTGCAGTTTCTTTGATAAAAGTCACAAGACTTAACCTACCTAGAAGATCATTTTTGGTCTACTTTGATAGAGGTAGAGTCTCCTGAATGGAGGAGAGTCTGCCTGGAAAGCAGGTAAGGTTTAAAGATTCTGAGTCAGCTTTGAACTCCAAAAGTGACATGAGGCACTATCAAAAAAAAAAAAAAAGGGGGGAACATCCAGATATTCTCTACTTATTGGATACCTAACCAACTCAGTACCTTTCCAATCTCAAACACAACTTTACAGGTTGTTACACTTTAGCATGGCAACATAAAAGATCTCTGGGGCTAGAACTTGCCTAACTGCAGCTGCCAGGCATGAATCACCTACAGAAACCATTGGGACTTGCACACATGCGCTGAAGACAATGCACAGTTAATCCAGAAAAAACATCACTGAGTTTGAACAAACGCAATTAAGCAACACTGTATACAGCACTGTCTGTTGGATATGAAGTTAACCGGGAACCTGTTATTTTGTTACTGTAATAAATTCAATCTCTCATCAAGACAGAGAAAAAAAAAAGTGCTGCCACAGCCCTACATTGTAATAACTTTCTTACATGCAAGATGACGTTCAACAATATTCATGCAAATGTACAGAGCAAAGCAATTATACACTGATGAGAGATGTGTTCCACTGTCAAAAGGAACTCCAAGTACTCCTGAGTACTGGAGTGTCTGGCATCCAGGCCCACAGTGCTGTCCTGCAAACACATGGGAAGGCTTGGGCAGGCATCAGCCATGCCTCGAAGACTGTGCAAAAACACGGTGCTGTTACTGGGTTTGGGTTTGGTTTTAATAAAAAAATGGCAGCTGCTGAAGTGTTTGTGAAGTGTATGAAAGTCCTTTCCAAAATTCCCATGCTGATGTGTCACCCTGATGGCATGAAGCACACAGCAATATAGCAGGTAAAGGGCAGTGACAGAGCACAGGGCAGAAAATGCAGGGGCATCCCCTGAAAGCCTCACTCACTGAGAACACAGAGTTTAAGTCAGCCAGGGAGAACCAGGCTATCTAGCCATGGATCTAGCTACTTATCTTGATACACATATTAGCCCTACAGGTGAAAACTCCTGCCTGTAGCTTCCAGCAAATGAAAAATCCAACCCATCTATCTCCCAACCTGCAGGATAAAAACATTTCTATCCATTTTATCTTGAATATTAATCATATCTTGCCTAGAATTCCTAAGTGACTGAACATGTGAAATGTGTGCACTTCTCACAAGTTCTCATTGCTGATTTCAAAGGGGAAGCAACTGCATTAATATTGTGAGATTCTGATCTGAGCCTCAGCAGCTTTCCTGAGGGTTGTCAACTTGGCCAGGGTGCACAAACATCCCTGAAACATGCACAGTGTCTACAGCACACCCTTCAACCTGTCTACATTTACTGGGATGAAACAAAAACTGGCAGATGCTCCCCATTGTCTGATGCTGATCTACTCAGGTCAAGACACAGATTTGTTCTGTCAGAGAAGCCTCTCACCAAAGGAATGAGAAGGACAAACATTTTGTCCCAACATTTGATGCTTCCATGAGTGTGGATTTAATTGGAAGTACCTGCTGTTCATAAAAACACTACATTTGCAGAGCCAGGACTTTAAGGTGGATAAGAGGGGTGACTTCAAACTGAAAGGCGATTTTTGCACTAGATTATCAAACAAAACCAGTCTTTCAAATTCACACAGGGCAAAACTTTGCTAATGGGCAGAGGGAATCTGCACATCACATCCAGGCCAGCAAGTAAAACCACAGAGTATTCTTCAGTTCATAGAAGATTTTGTGCAGAGTTGCTGACACAAGATTAATAGTAATTTTATTCTTCTTTTAATCTGAAATTTGATTGTACTGGGATTTGCTGACTGGGATAACTCACTAGCATTTTTTTTCCCCATCCAAAAAAGGGAGGTACTGTTCTTTTGTCAGTTTTAATAAGACTGAATGCTCCCTCTCCTGATAAATTTGTTATGTATCCAAAGAAATATCCCTAAATCTAAGGAAAGCCAAAAGTTTGGGGTTTTTTTCTTTTTTAAATTTGCAGCTGAAGAAACAAACATAACTAATGAGTCAATGCCATTACTGTAACATTTCAGCAAACATTTCCCTCTGCCTTATGAGCAGTATCTGTTAAGAAACATAAAATCCTAAAATATGTCAAATATACACCCAGATGACCTGTTAGCCCTCTGGTTAGGTTATGAGTTGGTAACCAAGTTGGCCCAAGCAAAGCTTGGCACTATTTGAGTTGATGAGTGAAAAAGATGGGCTGGAAGGAGGACAGAGAAAGTCAGGAGATGGCCGTGAAGGAGAGGAAAAGGGTTTAGGACACTTTTAGCCAAAAAGCTGTGCTGTTAACCTCACTTATTTGCCGATGGCATCTAAAAAGACAACTCAGATCCCCCAAAGAGCTCATAGATAAAGAAAATTTCAGGATTTTTTATTTTTGTTTGTTTTGTTTTAATGTAAGTATCCAGCTATGGAATATGCTCTTAAGTTCACAATGAAAACTCCTGTATTTTTTCTATTTTAAAATATTTTTTAAAAATAAAACAAGCAAGCAAGAAATCAATGGTTGATGTTTTTTCAGAGGTACCCAGTGCCTGTCAGGAGCCAGGGTTCATTCCCCTTACCTGAGGGAAGCCCTCTGCTTCTTCTCTGAGCTTCTTGTTTCTTCATTAGCTTTGTTTTCAGCTCTGTGCCTGGCACTCTGCAAATCTGCCAAGAGGAAGTACATTGTTGTCACATTGCTGTCCTTGCTGATCAGCACAACCAATGTTCTACACTGCAAATACAACTGTTCATGTCAGTAGGTCAGGGTGTGATGTACCATTTTGTGTAACCTCCTAAGTCTTGCTTTTGCCCACAGGACAGATTTTATTCAGATGTTGCCTCGACTGCAGGGTATCAGTCAGGGTGAGGTCCCTGCACTCCATGTGCCAGCCCAGGTGGAGCCACATTCACTGACAGACTCAGTGTGGGCAATTCAGTGCTGTACTAAGGCATCACATAGCTCCCCAGCAGTGAGAATTTGCTTGTATCTGCTCTTGAGGGAGTGATTGTTTTATTAAAATTGAGGTGACCAGGCTCTCCTTTTAGATCTGATGCCTACATTTTCTACTGAAGGTTATTTTAAAATACTTTTAAGTATTTCAATTTAGTACTACTCTACGACACTACTGAAGTAATTATGCTGACACAATTACTATTACAGTGAAGATAAGATGGATGAGCCATCATGGTACAAACATTTTTATAATGGCAGATTCTGCCAGCACAGAAAATATGCAATTTTTATGAACAGATTCTTTAAGTTTACTTAGATCTAATTGTTTATTTTTACCCAGGAGCACTGGTAGCTATGCACTGGCAAGAAACATTTTATACCCCTGCACCTGCTTCCACACAAACCAAGTGCTGCAATACCATCAGAGATAAAGTGGTGCAAGTCAGGAAGGACTTAGATCTGCCCCTGAGTGCACAAAGACGATTACACTACATATGGGTTACTGCTGCTTCCAAAAGAAGCAATTCATCAGAAAGGGGAAACCCTCATTTGCTAATGAGACACTGAAAAGAGGGCAGGTAATTTCACAGTCAAGATCATAAAGCAGGACCCTGAGGTTTAAAGCACCCACATAATTATATGTCTTTAAGTATATATGTATTTGAATTAACAAAATACAGAGATGGATTCTCAAGGGACTCTGGAATTTTTTTGTATTTTTTCCAATGGCTGATTGCACATCCTTACCAGTATGATTTAACAAGATACTCTTTTTCTTCTGGCTGCCATCTGGTGCCACAGTAAGTTTCACTCGCAGAGTTTTGCTGGAACTAGGAGAATGGTTTACTGATGCATCAACCACCTCATAGATGGTATGAAGCAAGCTGGTAATGTCCTGGAGTTAGATTGAAACACAAAAAAACACAGAATTGTGAAAATAGCATGAAACCTACAGCTTTGATGCTTACAATTGTTTTGGATTTGGCACAATTAAATGCTGAAGTATCCTCAGAAGTCACTGAATTTAGAAGACTTCAACTTGCACAGAGCATTACAATCTTCACCAAATGGGTTTATGAATTGGAGCAAAGCAGATGAAAACAATAGCAACAGCACAAGGTATGCAGGTTTCCCAAACTCTGAATGAGCAAAATGGTGTTCTGCCTTTTCTTTTCTTTAATTTACACAGAACCCATGGATAATCATTCATACTCCACTAAAATTGAGTTTCCATGGCCAAAATAAATACATCAATTGAAGAAAATCTTGAACATTGCAGTCTTCCTATTTGTTTTGCTTTGTTTTCCCTTGGCATAGTTAAATGGTTGATTATCTAGAGGAAAATCAGTAAGAAAAGTGGCAGAACTGTAAACCTCAGATCTGGAAATAAATTATATCTGTCTGAATGTCACCCTACCATATGTGTTCTGGGGTCTAGCTTATTATGCAAAATTCAACCAGTTTTAAACACACATTTTGAACTGCAAATATTATCCAGTCAGGCCTATTATAGAACCTTCTTCACGGATCTCTTTGAAGGCAATGGGATGTGAACAGAGGCTGGCTGTATTGGAAAGAACACCAGCCAATTTTAACAAGCCAATGGTTTCAAACAGGAGAAACACTGTTTGGTAGCTGGTGATGCTCAAAGCTCTCTCAGATTGATTTAATCCAGCCAGGCTCAAGCAAGGTTCTACCTGAAATTGCCAGGATGAAAAGGGGATCTCTTGGCTCACTGCATTTCCTCAAAGGGATTTTACCCAAACTGGTCTTGGGCACCAACCTAAGGCCAAAGCATTCTGATAAAGCATTCTGATCATGGCAGGCTATAAAGAGCCCATTGAATGCATATCTGAGAACTTCTCCATGCTGGTCTTTCTTTTCCTTGATCTATCCTACTACCTAAGCTCTTTCCTTAAAGATGCCTGCAAACACAAAGGAAATACCTAAATCATCTTTTGTTAAGTATAACTGGTTCTGAGGATTGAGTCAGGTCTATAAAAATTCAAAACCTCTACAACTTTTCCTTTGCTCAGGGGTTACATCTCTAACACGGGCAGCTCAAAGTTTAGTGTGCCCTAATGGAGTTCCCCAGCACTCTAGTAATCAATATACCACACAGTCCTCATCATGGAACCAGCTTTAGAGATGACACAGAAATACTAATTTTTACTCACACAGAATTTAGGCAAATACTGATCTTATGGCCAGGACCATATATTAGATATTAGAGTAGGTGATTTTCCAGCTCTATAGGAAGAATGAATAACTAAATCCTAGGGGTCCAAACTTTGTCTTAACACATAACCTCTCTAACTCTGCACTCAGGGGAATTTCTCCAGACTTGTAAGTTCAAGACAATATATTCATAAAAAGAGAGAAGAATTTGCAGCATCTCATTTCTTTTTCCACTGATATTTTTTCCTCTAATTGTTCCAAGAGTCTATATGGACTGTTACTAGATGTTTTTAATATGTTTCTACATGTCAGTAGCTGCTTTCCATGCTCTTGATGATCACTGTTTAAAGCCTGAGTGTGGGACAGAATGCTCTGTGTCAATCTGGTGGACACCTCACAGCTCTTTAACACATCTTCCTTCTCACACTTCCACCCTAATTTGAAACCTAGCCAGCCCTCTAAATGTGGCCAGACACAGGCACATCCAACAGCCAGCTAGAAGGGCTGGATTTTTATTTCATCTAAGGGGAAAAACCCAGGCAAGCACACAAACAAACAAGCCATATCTGTTGTTTTATACACCCTCCATAAGTCATGTTCTAGGAGCATTGTGCTGTAATCCTACGCTTTGATAAACCTTCTCTTTCAACAAAATACTTAAACACAGTATTATTTTAACTGGGCTCCACACTCAGCATGTGGGTGAATGGGGCTTTTCCCAAACATTCCTGGACAAGTGTTGGTTAACCAACATGTCATCTTTCCACACAGGGCTGCTATCAAGAGGTTATTATCAACTCTTTCATTCACAATAATCTGCCCTTCTTCCTTTTCTCAGCCATGCCAGATATTTGTAAAGCCAGATGTTTCCTATTTTAGCTCCAACAACCAAAGACAAAAAAATCCCCCATTGTCCTTTTACATGATTTTTTTCAGGGTTGAGGTCTGACTTGCTAGCTGGCCGACAATCTGCTCCTTGTGTTCTGTGAGGGTCTTTCTCAACAAGCTGCTTGACTCAGCAGTTTAAAAACTACTCCCCAAGGCTGTCAGGGAAGGCCAAACATGGCATTTGTGTGACACATACTCGGCAAGTCACAACTATGTGCACACACATATCACATCAGGACAAGTTACACGTCTCAGCCAAACAGGCCCAAATTTACCCAAATTAATGTCCAGGCTGTGAAAAGACTGCACAGAAGACTCAGCACCTTTGTGAACTTCCACACTGCTGCCTTTGCATTTTGTGTTTAACATGCAGCTCCCTCCACGGAGCTCTGGACTGCTCTGCAGCCTGGCATTGCAGCAACGTGGTTGTCACACTGGATGTGTCCCAAGATCGAGGTTAGGGATAGCCATGAGCAACCACTCAGTGCTTATGCTGATCTTTTAAATACTGACAACAATCCTGGGTTTATTACAGGATTCATGTACTTGTGGTCCTAATTTGGGGTTGGGAATTTCAACAAATTGACAGTTCTGATTTGGTCAAAGAAGGCTGCTTGGGTCATTCTGTCTCATGTGCCACAGTCCTGGCTGAGCAGGTACCAGCTACAAGGCAGCTTGAGCCTCCTGTTGCTTCACAATTATCGCTTCACAATTATAACGTGAATTTCTGAAGCACTGATCTACTTGGAATGGTCTTTGTCAATAAAATCTGAACTGTGCCTAAAGCTCCTTTCTCACAGCCCTGTTTTGGCAGCTAATATGGTAATGCTTTCTTGTCAAATTGGTAGCAATAGACCATTAGGATACGTGTTACACACTCTGTATTTTATAGTTACATGTATATTTACCCCCAAAAGTATTTTCATCTTCCAGTTGCCAGCAGACTTGTTTCCCTTGAAAGTTGTGCCATTGAACATTATCTGTGTTTAAATTTGTTTAAAAACTGCCTAAATCCATTGAGACAGTTTTACCTTCTACACACCAGCTTGTGCATTTCACTATCCTCAAGAAATTTAGCATCTAAGATCAAGAATAAAACCTAGTTAAATGTTCCTCTTGTCTGATACACAAACCAGCATAACTCAGAGCCCATCTACCAAAGAATTGAACTTTCATGCACGATAAATTATGAGTTTTACAAATCATGGGATTTTGCAACTCTTTTGCTTTAAACTGTTTGGCCCTTCCCCCACAAAAAGTGTATTTTTAGACTACTATATTAAATGGGCAAAGAGAAACAAGAATGAACAAAAATATTTCTCTCCTTTATAGCAAATGGATTATATTTAGAGGGGAAGTGTGCTGCATGACTCTAACTTTTGAAGGGTTTCTGGTATGCAGAATTTCTGCTGGGATCTCTTAATCAAGTACAAAAACTGAAACTATGATATTTTTCCACAGAGAGGAAAATAAATGCTCATTGAGCAGTATCCAAACAGCCAGCACATGCTATACCCAGATTTATCTGTCTTTTGCTTATTGAACACCATGGTTGGTTTTTCAAGGGTGAAAACCCCATCCATTTTTATCAAGCAGCCAGTGCAACAAAGTATATTAAGAAGAGAAAATTGCCCAAAATATTTCCATTCAAAATATTAAAAAGCAAACAGTCAAGCCCACACATGTATGCTGCACTCACACATCTATCTGCAGAATACTTTGTGGATCTCCAGTAGGAGATTAACTAATTTATAACATCCAGAGAAACCAATGGGTCTGAAAAAAGAATGACAGCACTGAAGTATTCTTCATTCCTTACAAAATATATGTGAGGCTGAGAAAGTCCCTATTCCAGGTATTATTTTCTATTTTAAAGCTATATTAATGGTACAGGGATGACCTTATTTTTCCCATATTAGCATAGATTATCATCATAAGACTAGTTGGCAAATTAGAGATTTTTGTAGAAGACACTTTTTTTCCATTAGAATCAACTTAACAGAATGAGATATTTGTACCAAAAAAAAGTGCCAGCCAACAAACAACCCCCCAAAAGCCATAAACTACCAGCCTCCCTTCAGAAAAAAAACCTAAACAAAACAAAAACAAACCACAAAACACCCCCAAAACCAAAGAATTTAATAAAATGGAAAGATTCAGTTTGAGTTTTTGTAGCTTGCCTGAGAGAGAATTCTTTTACTCCCTCTAAAAACCAGGAGAGGAAGTTTTATTTTCTCTTAATATTTCCATCTGACATGAAGCCACCATTTCTAATGACTGAAATGATGGCCACAGATACAGACAGGCACTGCTCCTCTATCCATTGGTTTCATTGTTCTTTCTATACCCTGAGTTAGTACAAACACAGTGAAAACCAACAGATTTCAAGATAAGGGTCAGGCTGATAAATGGTTGCCCCCAAAAAGCCAATATCCTTCTCTGAGTCAATGACTTGGTGCTGAGTTCTGAATGCAGATGTAACCTCAAACCTTTTTATTCATCAGAGCATAGGAGTAAAAAAATATAAAAAGGGAAAGAGCAAGTCACAAAGGAAACAGAAGAGGAAAAACTGGGTATTTAATGTAAGATACAAAGAACATTTTTAGCATTAAAAATGCATGAAGAAAAACATCAATACCAGTTCATTACCTTTCCCTTGAAAAAAGATAAATACAAATGTCTCATTTGTACTTTGTTTGTAGTTTGATTTCTACATACAGCAGGATGTTTTTACTGCAACATCAGCTCTGTTTGATCACATACATTTTTGAATCATTCTTATATGGAAAAAAGGAACTTCACTTGCTATCTGCTCAAAAGCTGCTCTAGAAGAAATTTCTTTTTTTTTTTTT
>VXBB01014849.1:278077-319671 GCA_013399915.1 Illadopsis cleaveri
AAAGAAAAAGAAAAGTCACCTCCCCAGAAAGCACATAAGCAACACCTGAACTACTCATGGGAAACCTACCTGCCCCCAGTCTGCTTTAAAACAATTAAAAAAACCCCACCTTGTATCAGGTTGAGAAGGAAAAGAACACTCCAGCCACACTGCAAGGTGGCTGCACGGTCTTTTAAACATCAACTGAAGAAACACAAAGCTAATTACTTAGAGAGGCTGACAGCACTGAAAGGCAGATGTTTGCCATATCTGCTGGAGTACAGAGATGAATTTTTGTGCTGGTTTTTGCTGGTGCCAGAATATCTTCCTCCTGACCAAGCCAGACAACCCACTAGCTGTGTGACTGCATGTTTCCATACTAATATTTATGAAAGCACTCCCTGCAGAAACAAAACCTGCCGCCTACACACAATGTCTAACTGTTATATGACGTTTGCAAGTCTACAAGGAAATAGCCCATAGGACTCATCACCCTCCTTCTCCTCCTGCCACGTGATCAGATGGATTTCCCATGTAGCAGGTCAGGGTTATTTCACTTTGCAGACCTGGGCACAGAAGATCAATCATTGCAGAAGCTTTCCCAGGCATCTTTTACTTTCGGCAGATTTAACCAAGTGCAATAGTCCATGAAAGTCAATCTAAAGATTTGATAATTTGATAGCTGGCCTAATAGAGAAAGGGTTAAACTGAAAGCTTCTTCTTACTATGTATTTCAGATCCCGCAGAGAAATAATCATCATTTGATCCTCTCCAAACCTGGAAATAAGTGTCACTAATCACCTCATAAGCAGCATCAATAGTAAGACACTGATTTGTGCCAGTTCTGCTGCCTCCTGTACCCACTACAAACATTGGGAGCAATAAACATGCATCAGATGACACTATTTGGTCCACAGGTTATTTTTCTACCATAATTATGTCAGTACAGTGAAACTTTAAAATACAAAGGACTTACTTCAAATTTCAGTTGCTTCTTGGAACTTGTGCGTGTGTCACTTTCTTTTTCTGCTTTCTTTTCATCTCCACTGCAAACTCCATCTGTCTTCTCTGGAGGCAAAGCCACTGCGAAAAGCATATTTAAGAAAAAATGCTTATAAGGAAATGTCAAAGCAGTCTCATATTTGCAAATCTGTCTTTATGTTTAGGGTGAAATTGATATCAGCACACTTGTATGAGAGGTTCATTATACTTGATTTGCTTTTGTGTTCACTACACATCTGGGATAATTTCAGCAGACAATCTACCAACAGCTTTTGGTACACAGCCTCTCCTACAAACATCACTAGAGTCACAGGAAGTTCAAACACAGTATTATGAGAATATAAAATAGCAGAACTGTTACTGCAAATAAGTTGAATAATTTGCAAAATATTGAAAGTTTCTGACATATTGCAAAAACCCATCACATTCACTAGCAGTGAGTGAAGTAATGAAGCTGAAATAAAGCCCTCATTCCGTTCCAGTTTCACTCTTCAAACACACACAAACCTCAGTACCTTCCAAGAAGGTAACACTACCTGCCAAAAAGGTTAAGCTGCATTTTTTCAATGCATGAAATAGCATATTTCACTCAAGTTTCAAGTTAAAACACCAGGCACTTGCATAAATCAATGGCACTCATAAAGAGCATCAATATGAATATCACTCACAACATATCATAACATATATCAGATGCATAACAGAAAGATATATGCTTCTCATGTGCATTAAAAGACAAATGCCTAGAACTTAATAGCTGTTCCTTTGGCTTCTGCAGGGGCATTCAGTCTTGCACATGATGAAACCCTATATCTAAAGAAAACTTATTTTATCTTCATTAGCATTATGAAAACAAAGACTTCTTAAATCTACTCTCAGACTTTTAGACGTGATTTCTTACACAGCCACACACTACTGCCAATGTTGTGCCCATACACCATTACATATAGCAGCAACTCTTCCAACTCCCCAAACCCAGCAAAATTGCAAAAAACATGGATCCTAAAGTCAGCATTTTCTTCTCTTGCACTGCAGCATTTGCCTCTACCCAAAGCCTTTATCCTAATGCTATACTAGGAACTGTTTCTTGGGGATGCCTTTGGCAGTAGCATCTCATTAAGTGCCAGTTCAATCAAATCAAGTTCCTTACAAAAAAGGTGACATGATCCCCTCCAGTTCAAGGTGACCCATTTCAGACTGGGTTTACTGGCTCTCCTGGTGCTCCACACTGCTGAGCTGCCTCCCAACCATTCTTCCAGGAAAGCAAGTCACTAGCATGCTAGAAGTTAAGATACTCTATTAGTCATTTTCCAGGACTTCCTTTCATGTTTAAAATAGAAAAATCAACTTCAATAAACCAACCAACCAACAACCACCAAAAAAAAAAAAAAAAAGAAAAACCCACAAAAAATCACTTACAACTCCCATTACCCTAGCGTAATACTCTCAGAAATTTCAGATTTCTGCCCCAACATTCACATTGTCACACTGCAATACATATCACAGTCTCATTTATTTGTTTAAATTTAACATTATTGTATTACTTTTGTTTGTTTGTTTTCAGAACTGTGGTATGCTATATAAGATGGATGAACAGTAAAGAAAAGGGAATAAAGTAGAAATGCTGACCTTGGGAATTTCCTGTCTTTGATATTTACTTGTGGTTTTGATGTTATACTAACACCAGTTTCCCAACACACACATGTAATTTGCATTATCCCAATGAGATGGTGTTTATTGTACACATACTGACATGTTGATATACTTTGATTTCTACTCCAAGTCATGTTAGGATTCCTTACACCAAACGTAAGTAGGAAGGTCAGACAAAGGAAGACAAAGCTGCTTCACAGCAGTTTCTCCCCTGATTCTTTTAATCTGGTGTTATTGGATGAGCAGGGGGCTCTTAGGGTTTCTTAGGAGGCTTTTGTACAGTGCTTATCACAGGTAAGACAGGTATTAAAAGAAATATTATTTCCAATACAGAACTTTGAAGTATACATGACAAAGTGCCATTTGCTTTCTACTCATTCTGGCCATAAATACAACTCCACATTCCTAGAAGTTCAAAGCTAAGGTCACAAAAAAAGACTCCCCATAAAACAAAAGACAATGTCTGTCTACTTCAGTCCAGCTTTGCTGTTTCATTTTAAAATCAATAATAAATGAAAAGGTAACCTGGGCCTTCATAACAAGGACAGTTACACTGATAGTGGTTCTTCATAGCTATTAGACACACCTCTAGATTTTCAGTGCCTCATCAGTACCAGTGATTGGTTCTTCACATGCACAGTTACAACCTGATAAAAGCTTCTGTAAAAGAGGCTTTTGCAATCCCTCCCAACCTTGCTGTAGGGAATGTGAAATAAATGAAAGCTGGGCTGGTATAATCCCTAGCTTCCTTGGGACAGTGAACAGCCATTTGGAAAAAAAATATCCACTCCTGTTATCACACATTCTTTTAAATGTTTAAAAGCACATGATGGCCAAAAGACTTCTACAGTTGTCTTTTATCTGTTGAGGGTCAACATCCCTCAAATGACAATGGCACGGCAGACTGCATTAGGCATAGCATTGTGAGGCAGATCCTGTTCCCTGCCACAGTGCTCTCTGTTGGGTTTTCTGTCAAAACAAAGTGTCTCACAGAGCATTCCCACCTTTCCACCATCATGGAAAGATTCCTGCACTGTACTGAAAGCCACTGGCTCAGCACAGAGCACCAGAGCTCCCTAGCCCACCAGAGGGGAACAGCACAGAGTTACCTTCTGCTGTCAGGAGCAGCCCCTTCCCTGGTATGGTTAACAACCTTCCTGGATGTACAGATTTGTCTTCAGATAGGAAGCTTTCACTTTAATGTATAATTTATGTAACAGAGGAAAAAAGTGTGCTGACAAATTAGCCTTCTCAAAAAACAAGGGTTCAACTATTGGGGAAGGAGGGGATACATCTTGCAGTACACTCCTTGGGAGAGTTTAAATACTGTATGCCAGAAATTATCCTCTTTGAGCTTCACTGACCTTTGATCTGAAGAACTTATTGGCCTTGCTGCTCTGGGGAATTATCCTTTGAAATCAGTTACTCATTTTGGAGCTCAGATGAAATGGGGAAATCTGGTGATCTCATCCTGATGTCAAGTTTCATTCAGCAAAGAAAAATTAAATCTAACTGAGAAAACTTTAAAGGGCAATATGGAGATACTAAAATATTATTTACAAGTGATCAAATAATGTGTCTGTGCATATATCCCCTTGTGCCTTATCCAAACCAAATGAACATTTAAAAATACATACTGTTTGGTCTGAGAAGAGAAGAAGTGTTTGGTATTTGCTGCTATACTTAGTTTTGACTATTGACATGTGCTCAGTTTCATGAGGGCTACAAACACATGCAGAGCCTACTTATAAATAAAATGAGAATGTCTGCTTGGGACAGTTAAAACTGGCAGCCTGTAAACAGAGATCCACCAGTGAGCCGCATGCCAAGGTTCAGATATATTCACAATGTGAACTTCCTTTCAGCTCTGCCAATGATATTAAACCAGACCAGACAAGATAGTTATCTCAAAGGAGTGTGGAGAATTAATAGACTTGTGTTTCCAAAGTCTAGGCCATCAGAAATAGGTCTGCATACAATGCATCATCTGTGCAAAAATACTTACTTACCTCCCTGCTCAGATAACAAGTCCTGACAAAAAGAACGTGCTACATAGACAAATACACAGAGAAACATATTTTTGTTGTGGGAATCCACAACTGGAGGAAAAAAAAATTATATATATTGCTTCTCATGGGAATAACCATATGCTCTCAAAAACAATGTTCCCTAACAGAATGTTTCATGAATTGAAATACTGCATATGTTTTCTTTATTATGTTCTTTTCTTGTTCATTATTAATGGTCTTGTATTCACTTCTATAACCTTAAGACACTATAAAAATGCGTCTGGACAATATTTGAAATTGGAAAGACAATAAAGGAAAAATATTAACTTGGAAAAATTGTGAAATACCATTCTTTCATGAAAAACAAACTGGCTGGCTTAAGTGTACCAGCAGATGTTTCTCTCTACAATTGTTAATTACTACCACCCAATTGCTCCTAATTGAAGTGGGGGAGGAAAAGAGCGAGAGAATGAACACCAGTTTAAAGACATTAAGACTCATCCCAGAAGAATTAAGCCTTTTTTCCAGGGTTTATTTTCATTCCTAAGGAAAGGGGGGTAATAATTCAAAATGCTCCTTAGGAATCACCAAAATATCCCAGAAATGAGGTAAACTGATTGCTGTGCTCTGCGTATTGAATGAGGTTAGAATAGTAGGCTTCAGGGAGAAAAACCATTTTTCTCCTGCCTCCATCCTGCATTTGACAACAAGGGAGAAAAAAAAAACCACCAAAATAGAATTGGACTCAGGTGGAAAAGTGACTGTTTAAACTTTCAGTCTCACTCACATGGCGTGTCATTCCATGTTTCTCAGAGGCTCATTCCAGCAAAGGACCATGTGCTTTGTCAAATGATCTGCCGTCTCAAAGTAAGGGCAGCTTCACCCTAGTATTCACCCATCATTTGCATTTTAGTCAGATGGATTAACAGGATCTTGAGGCCAGAATCAAAGGTGCAGCTCTGAGGAATGTCCAAGTCTGGGCTATCAATGCCAAATTTTACACAGCAGTTAGGAGAACTCAGGCTAAATAGACAACTTCAGAACCTCTTTGGAAGGACAGCCATTCCAAAAGGCATGTGATTGTTGCATCACCTTAATTCAAAAAGGAGAACTATGGGAGAAGCTGTGCAATTCCACAGTGGTGAATTTACTGGACATTACCAGTGATATCTTAACCCTGTCTTCATGTCAGGGTTGTTACTGAGAGAAACCAGAGTAAAGGTAAAATTGGAGAATTGACAAAAATGCCACCTCTGACAGTCAGCACCTGTCATACATGAAACCAAACCTTTAAAGTGAAATATTGTTAGTCCTCCTCTCATTTTGGATAGACTGGACTCCACAGCAATTCTTTAAAACTACCACCAGAAGCAAAGGGACAGAATTATCTGTACATGCGGAAAAAAAAAAACAACAAACCACACACTAGAGCCTGAGACGTGGGGGAGTAGGATAAAAGCAAAATTTAAAAATTACCTATTAAGACAAGGAGGAGAAGTCATAAGCACTTCTATAACAGGTAAAATTGAGCTTCGGCAGCAGTTTTTAACAGGTAGAATTGGGTGTCAAAGAGCTGGCCAAGCTCAGTAGTAAAATTCCTATGGACATCAACAGGGTCAGGGTTTCCCTCCCAATTTACAGACCTAGCAGATGCAGCAGGACTTAGAGACTATGAGAACCAAAGGGATAGAAAGAGAATTAATTTCATTGTTTTATCTGAGGTCTCTGATGTCTAAGTTATCTGGTTCTGCCAACATTTTTCTCATTGCAAATCAGGTCTGACAAACATAACTGACATTCCTCACTGACTATGCAACAACCAGAGCAATAACAACCACGTTTGAAAGCCTAAATTGAGGAGAAGTCTTTTAATTAGCAATTACATTGACATTCAGATTTCACCTTTAAGTTCTCCTGGAGGCCATGGATTAAGAAACATCACCCCGATTAAGCACACTTTGTTTTATTCCACTGATTTGATTGAAATATATCCCTGATGGAGATAACTTTGCTTGAGCAAATGCCCTCTTCTCCAGCGACAAATGAACATAGGGAGAACGGGATCAGGGAGGAACATTCCTGTTCCACAGCCACCAGAACAAGCACATAGGAAAACAGCCTTGTCCTGGGTCAGTGCCAGAAGCTCGTATTTAACTTTCCCTGACTGAAAGCTGAAGCTGATGAATTAGACACACCCTTCAGAACAACAAAGACCAAGCTGCCTTCTCTGAAACTTACTATAGGGAAATTAATTGTCCATTTTACGTCCAGTGGGACAAGTCAAAACCAATTTAGAGGAAGCTGAACTAGCAGTGCCTCCTACCAATCTGGGATGGGTGTTCCAACCTAAAAATATGGCGACAACCCATGTTCTTCTATTTCGTGGTTTCTTGTTGACAGTCACAACACAAATTAAAGGCTCAATTGCACACCATAGGGGAAAGAGAGAGTCACAATGTCACAAGACCCACTGTCAGCACCTGACCAGGAGGAGACAGAGCAGAGGGTGACTCAGACCTTGTGACAACTGGCAAAAAAAAAACAGAAAGAAAAAACCCAACCAAACCAAACCCCAACAAAAATAGACAACAAAATATGTTTTAAATAAATATTCAGGCATGGTTCTAACTGACAAGACACTACTAGGACAGTGAGGAATGGCTAAACTGAAATTCACTCCAAAATTCAGAGAACAGTTTCTCTCCTGAATAAAGTTTAGTCAAACTCACGGGTGTGTGCAATACCATCTCCCTTAAAGGCTCAATTCCTTTTGCCAATCCCAATAATTTGACATTTCTAAGTAGAAGTATTTCCAAATTTTGATGCGGATTCTATCCAGGTTTCTATCTAGGTCTGGCTTTTTTGGTTTGGTGGTTTTGGGGTTTTTTTGGCTATTATGTTGGGGAGAGAGGGATGGATTTTTTACTATTTCCTTACAAAAAAAGTTTTGTACTAAAGATGCAGATACAAAAGACAATATGGTCTCTCTCTGTTAGCCAGGGTGTAACTCATACATGCATAAACACTAAACCTAGATTTCTCACACTTTCTCTGGAGTGAATTTGCTAAAGGGAGGGAGTTTTCTGAATTTTGCCAGATTATTATTCCCTTTTCCAATTAGTTCCCCAACTGGCTGTATTTCATCAACAGAAACTGCCAGATTAAATGCCTTACTTGACCATCTTCACCCAAAACACTTTGATGTTCAGTTCTCAAGCTTCAAAATACCTTTTGGATGAAGATCAGACAGCACTAAACAGAATTACTAATTAATTAAGCAAAGTTAAATTTTAAACACTGTTTGTTGTGTTAGCCAAAAGCCTGAACAGAATAGTCTTTTTTTTTCTCCTTCCTCATTGGAGATCAAAGAAGATAATTTCTCATTCCCCACCCATATCTTAAAGGAAAAAAAAAAAGAGAAAGGAGGGGAAGATGAAACCAGGGAAGAATCTCCATAAGCTTGGTCAGAATAGTTCAGGATGATATCTGTAGAAGCAAGATTTTTGTTTGATCAGTGGACATCTCAAACCCCTCATGAACAGCATGCAATCTGTTGTATCACTTAACATGGGTAAGTGTTCCTCAAGTGAAAACTGTCAGCATCATATGGACCACTTACCACTTCCTTACAGTGTCGTATGTCCCTGGGGCTCTGAATGGGCCTGTGAAGTGTTGAATCCCGTTACTGAACAGGGACAGATGGGGACATCAACTGATCACTTGTGATTTAAAACAAAAGAAAAAAGACCTCTCTTCTCTAAGGTTGGTCCTACACCGATTTAGGATACAACTTTGCTTTTTAAAAATCCATTCTCCGTGTAAGTTGCAGACATGCATGTTCACATAAAATTTTCTATCTTAAATTTCCTTTGCCTTTGTCTCTTTGGATTATTTTCCCCTGAGATTCTCAAGGGAAGAAAAAGAAGAAAAAAACCCAGCCCCTGCATAACCCTTTATTCAAATGAAGACTGAATGGGCAATGTTATTAATAATGTAATCTTTGATATTAACTCACTCCCATCTAACTTAGATGTTCAATAGGAAAAATGGTTTCCACCACCTTTGCTGCGATAAGGGGGCCTCTGAAGGTATCTGAACTGTAATTTTCAATTCATCAGAATTGCTCCCCATGAGGATAAACATCACTCTGACCCTCACACAACTAACCTTTTACAGAGAGCAATGTTGTCGACCTATGCTGCAACATTATTTTGGCAGTGATGAATTGTTACAGATCTGACAACTCTTTAATAGTTAATATTCAGTAATAGGTTCAGTGTTCCCATCCTTACAGCCATTCATATTACTCTGAGGGGGGGAGGAGAATAGAGCCTGATCCACAAAACAAGAGAAAAGCATTATTGTGATTAATATTAGCAGTCCAGCATATATATGTGCATATATGTCTCTTTCTCTTCTCATATTCATGCATGGGCGAGGAAGGGTACTGAGATGATACATTACATACTGCTAAACATGCAGAGAAATAAATTTCATCAAGGCTTGACCTGAAGTGTGAAGAGTACACAGGATGTCATCAGAGAAACCATTCCCACAGAGTAAAGGCAGGGACCTGCTCACCATTGGTAATTAGTACAGCTAAGGACCTCAGCCAGAGAGGTGAAGCCCACATACTGTTCAAACAGAGGAAAAGACATGGTTTGGAGCATGGTTTGGAGCACCCCTTCAGGAGGAGCCAGCCCTTCCTGTTGCACCAGAGAGCCCATGTCTCTTCTCAGTGGGAAGATTCAGCTTCCCACTTTGAGCTTTCACCCCTCTGGTGAAAGATCCTGTAATATTCTCCTAGACACTATCACTGTGAATTTACCTTCAGATGTAGCATCTTGAAGTCTGGGCAGCAATAAGTCTGTGCCAGAGGGGCTGGGCAGCTGTCCCTGCAGGGCACAGGTGCCTGGGACAGGGCAGCTCCCAGGGGGTGCTGCAGGAGCACAGGGAACAGATTGACCCAAATCCCACTTTGCCAACAATGTCCTGCCACACCTGGAGGGCTCCACTCTCTTTAAAGGCTCCTTGAAATAGCAAAACAAGGGGCTGTAGCATCACACTTCAGCTTTATGCCTCCACTTCCTTAAGATGGACTATAACTCCCTCCTAAAAATATCTTTCATGCACAGAGTCCAGGGCTGCCTTGGCTTCCCTTGGAAACTCCTGTGCCAGCACCGAGCCCTGAGTGCAGCCCTGGCTGCCAGGCACAGAAATGCTCTCCATTCCTCCAGAGCCCTCTGAAAATTCCTTGGGGAGCAGCTCTTTTACTTCTGGATATTTCAGTTTACAACTACTATTCCTTTCCTCTCTTTCTGTTACCTTTACAGTTTTAAATCCTTTTTGGTACAAAGTTGAGAACTCTGGATGACGTATTTTATTGGTGAAAGGACCTGGATTGCTGGATCAGATTTATAAAGCAAGAAAAAACTGATTGCTGGTAGTTTTATTTTTTTGGTAGACTGGGGGTTGGGACTTTCCATCTAACAAGAGCGGCTGGACTCCAAGCTCTTTCAAGAACAGAAATGTTGCTTCAGGTTCATTTCCACAACCCCACAGTGCTGCATTTATTATTTGCTTTTACTCACAAACTAGTTGTGGTTACAAAAAAAAGCTTGTCTTCCAAACAAATGACATTTTATCTCTTTCTCCACAGGAGAATAAGGTTGACTGCTACTTGTGCTTTGAGGTTTGGACATGATTGAGATGAAACATCTGTTAAGAAAAAAGGTGTGGGGGGACTTTTTTTCTGCTAAAAATATCATGCCTTTTTTTTCCACCAAACTTGAAACATGTGATGAAATTCAACTTTTAAAATATAACCCTGGAGCTACTTGAAACTATAAAAGTCTCCTCAGTATCTGAAGCAAGTCAGAATTTCCACTGTTCAAGCTGGGCTTTTATGAAGAGCAGACTTTAGAAAAACCTGTAATCTGTCTAGGTAACAAAGGGCACTTGTTCTGCCTGGTGAGGTAAAACTTTGGGTTTCTGTAGCTACTGCAGCAGAAGTGGAGTTGAAATACACAAAAGCACCCTGACTGATACACACTTTGAATTTGGAACAGCATCTGGCAAAGCAACATGCTTGTCATGGAAATTGCCTCCACAGCTCTGCATCGACACAGCCCAGTGTCTGCAAGGCTCAGAGGTTGTTGTGGCTAAACTTACCCAGCACAAGGCTCAGGCTTCTGCCTAACTTTGCATCTCTCAGGCAGGCCATCTGCATAAAACAACTGCTCCTTAACTCAGTCCCAGAAATGCAAGAACTATTCAATCCTGTCATAAAGTGTGTCCACACCTGAGACACTCCAAGACATGAAATCCCTACGGGCAGGAGAGAAGGGCCTTAACACAACTGTGCACATGGCATCTGAACAAAAATCTTTTGCAGAAAGCTACAAAACCCAGCAAAGGCAGCACTCAAGCTCAGTTGCCTGGCTCTGTCACAGGTCAGTGAAACACAAGAGAACTTGCAACATCAGGAATATTTGGGAGTTGCAGCAGGACATGTTGCTTATTAAATGCAGTGTTCAAGGTTTCTAAAAATGAGCTAAAAATGAGTGAAATGTTTCATGTAAAGGCAAGGGACGTGAAACATACATGTTGTCTTCTGAAATATCAAAGGCCAAAACTTCTTTCAATTATGAGGACAAAAAACTGGAGTAATTCTAGGAACACCAGCATGAGAGTGTTATCTAGTCCAAAATCTTTGACTGGAAATATGCACTAGCTCCACATGGATTAAAAAAAATAGGAAAAAAAAAAAAGAAAATAAAAGAAAAGAGAGAGTCACAAGAGAATCAGAGAAGAATGGCATTTTGAATCACTTTTCAAAAACATATTTAATAAAACCTCCATGAACTGTGGTCAAAGCTACAAGAAAAATAACTGGTAATAATCGTTGCTGGGAAATTAAAAGTAGAAAAGGACCTTTGTTCAAGTAGAATAAATGAAACCACTGGTATTCATCATGTTTCCAGAGAGATTGTTTTCAAACTCCTGACTTGTTCCCATATTTCATTCTTTGTTCTTGGTGGTGGATGTCCTGGGGCAAAGTTGAAGCACATTATAGTGCTGCCATGTACAGTAGTGCAGCTTTATCTCTGACCACAGGCACAGGACCCTCTCTCACAGGTACACCCGAGTCCATCTGAGCTTTGCCAAGGCACAGCTGAGCTTGCACCCAGCAGAGCTGAGGCAGGAGAGCAGGACAGCCCCAGGAAGGGGTGACCCAGCCCTGGCTGGGGGTCAGGGTTTGCCAGGGGTGCCCACAGGGTGGGCAGCTGGAGCAGAGCTGTGCACTCAGTGTGGCTGAGCAGAGCCTGTCTTGCTCTGCTCTCAGTGTGACTGACCCAGCCCAAAGGAGCAGCTCACCCCCTGAGCCCAGCTCACTGAGGCCCAGTCCTTCCAAGCTGCAAGGACAAACCACAAGCCTCACCTCCCTGTCACCCATTTTTCAGTTCTGCTGCAGGGGACCTTCCCTCGAGCTTCACTCACTGACATGAGTCTGCTGCCCAACATCCACCACCATGCTTCACTCCCATTTGGGATGCCAAGGGCAAATCCAAGAGCCCTCCTGCCTCTGATGGCATCTCCCTGAGTTACACCCTTTTGGCCTTCGATTCTTCTGCTTCCCACATGCACCCTGTTGGTCTGGCTGTCACATGCTACCAGAGAAGCAGCTTGAGAGATCTGTAGACACAGATTTTCCAACAGGTGACTTTTTTGCCTCCTAGCAAACTAGTTCATGACTACCCTAGAGCTGAGAATAAAATAATATTATTATTGTAATTGATTATCTTTTAAATGACCTCTCAGGAAGAGCATTAGCTTCTCCACAGCAGAAGGAAAAGTTGCTAGTCTTAGGTAGATGGAAAGAACATGGAAAACCAATATTATTATAAATACTATACATATAATATTATTTTAAAGCTTTACATATTGAAGATATTCATTAAGGATCAACTCCTGGCTTTTTTTGAGATGCTTGTTCACTTCCCTATTTAACATTTGATTTTCTTCAGCTGTCATAAAGAATATAGACCACTTGTAAGTTTGGAAGGATTTCTTGAGCCTTGTGCTTTGTAACTCTATCATATGCCAAAGGGCAGGCATGGCTGCAGAAAATCCCAAGCCTCATTCTCAGCCTTGCTATGCTGCTCCTGAACCAAACATGCAACTTACTCATGTTCAGTGTAACAACTTCCCAGCTGTGTAGAATGATCTGAATACAAGAGATCAATGTGAAACTACTACTTACAGCAGGTATGATCTTCCCAGTCTAATGCAGAGGATTATAACCCAGAAGAGTCTCAAACCATAGACAAAACACATCATCTATCACAGTCTGTTAGGCAGCACCAGCAGGAGCTGGTGGGGTGTCAGCTAAGAGAGCCACACGCTCCATGCAGGGGACACGCAGGACATGGGGAGGAGAGCACATGTTCTCCACACAGCAGCAGCTCAGTGTGAGGAGGAAAGCTCACCCTCTGAGGTGTCCTAACAGCCCACTTTTCACTGCCTTTCTGTGCTCTGCTTGCCAACATGGGTGGGAGCTGTTAGACACACTGTAAAGGTTCATTTGAAAACACCTGGAGACCACTAACTCATTACACACAGGCCATGGGCAACCGTTGGATGGCAACAGTCTTTCATCACTACTGACCTGGCTGCACTTGAAACAGCAGCTCCAGAAGTAAAAGCTTCTGATCCAAATATCAACCCCCCTCACTGGAACAGCTAATGTCAAGAAACACTTGTACAATTTTATATTTTTTTAATTTTTTTTTTAAAGGGCCTCATGCCGTAAGATTTTCCTCCCACTCATGGCAAGCAGCCTACCTGCTTCTTATAATTTCCTGGATCTGTGCACAACCACAGGAAAACTTCTGCTAATCCTACCAGTCTCATGTTCTTTGGTGACTTTTATTCTAACTGCCAAACTAAGCAGTTTTCTCTTGGCACTCTCTCCTGCTCCTTCCTCCCCACACCCCCATGTCCTTTGCTGCTCCTTCCAGCCCACAGTAACCAGCTTATCAGCTGCCAGCCTCAGCAGGGACCTGCTGCTTGTCACATACTGGTGGCTGCTGCCAGTGGGTCACCCTGTGGCCAAAGACATTTTTCAGAGTTGTTCCATGTCATATTGAGTAGTAGGAAAGGATACAGCAGAAACCTCTTGGGAGCTGAAAAAAACACAGCCAGTGAGCAAGTGATCAACAGTCTGAGATGATCACATAGCATATATTCATGCATGGCAAATCTATGGTAAGTGCATAGGATTAGCAACAAGCCATTAAAATGCAGAGTTGCCATATAACATCCCAGAAGGCTGACCACAAGGGCACTTTTAAGGTAGAATTATTAACACTCTATTTGCAGTGTCAGGGATAAATAGGTGTTCTGTTTAAGAACCTGAGAGAAAAGGGACCATCATTTTTTGCAAAGCACCAAGCCTGCATCAATAGTACCATACAGGTAAAAACAGTGGTGCCAACATAAAGAAAATTTGTTTGTGTGCAAGATGCAATTTATGCATTTTCTATAAATACACTGGAATTTCATGTATATAAAATACAAAAAACTGTTTAAGCTTTAGAAAACAAAAAACTATTATAACTGAAAGCATTATCTAGGGAGGGGAACGCAATTTGAAATAACTGCCTTTTATTACCTATTCACAGCTCATCTTAGAACAATTCATTAATTTATTAGAGTTAAGAGATTAACAAAGTATGGGGAAAAAATGTCTCCCAGACAAGTAGAAGGTTAGCTAAAACTAGCTAAAATGCTTGTTCAAGTTTTCCTCTGCTGACAAATTTATAAACAATTTGGGCCCAAGTACCATACCTTACCACCCTTCCTCTGAGCTGACAACCCAACAAATATTCTTTCAACCACTAATTTTAGAGAAAACTCCAGGAACTAAAGCCTTCACTGCATCTTTCCTGACTGGAGAGAGAGAGGAAAGGGAGTAACCTGACACAGGAGCAGCCCCACTGCAGGGTGCACTGGGGAAGGATGCTCCCTCCTGCCTCCCCTGACACAGCAGCCCCAGCAAAGAGGAGCATTCTGCTGGAAGCCAAGGTGCTCCCACCACTGGGATGTCTGGGATCAGTGTGGAGGGGGAAGCAGCTGGGGGGTCCAGGCAGCCTGTCAGAGCTGGGCATAACATCAGGAGCCTTTAACCACCAGTCCATTCTGTGTTTTTGGTTCCTTGTTTGCTAATTGGTTCTTATTAAAGTCAAAAATAACAACACAGCTCTTCATGCTGGAGCACTGCTGACCACACCTCAGCTCCCTCTTGACCACGATTCCCTGGATGCTGGGGAGGAAGATGTGAAGGATAGACTGCATAAAGTAGCAAAAAGTTGAAAGACATATAACAATGTCAAGAATATAATGAATTTTTTCTGCTTTGCTGAATACAGAATGCTTTAATTGCATGTTTAAAAATTCCACAATGGCTTGTAAATATGTGAAAATTGCAACAAGTAGCTCTTTTACAGATCTGCTAGATTTTTTTAAAGCAACATGTGCTTTGAACTCTGCTGGAGGGCTTTCTAATATTAATGGGCAATAAGATGACCTGAATAATTTGTCCTTTCTGGTACCAGAACAGGGAACATCTTACATCTAGGGATTTAGATACATCTGTCTTGGGAAACATATAAAAATTGGGTTAGTTGATTCAGGCCAAGCTCTGTCACTACTTTCAGCAGGGCTTTGGATATCATGTTCAGATAAGGCACCAGGAAGGCTTGGATCTTCTCCAGTCTTCTGTTGAGAGAACAATAATCAAGACATCACCCTCAGCTGACAAATGAAACAGGGAACAGATTGCTATCAGTGTAAGAAGCAGCTCCTCTGACAGCTACAGGACTAGAGTGATCTCAAGAGATGCAAGATTTCTGATTAATAGAAATACTTAGGTCATGCTTTTCCAGAGAACAGTGACATGAGAAATCACATTATTGCATAAATAATTGGGACAATAGGTTAGGTATCAAGGTGAAGCCCAAGACTGTGAAGTCCAAAAGGCAGCTGTATCCCACAGGGCTCCAAAGATCTTGTACTGGGACAAGGAAGAAATCATCCGTTTATACGATCAGTCTGCATCAGAGGACTGCATCAGGAGTTCCTTCCTGAGCTTAACTTTCTGAAAAGTTTTAAATGTTCCAGTGATAAGATGGAGAAACCCCAGTTCATTTCAGAAAGACATGGAGTGGTCAAGTTAAGAAACCTCTCCTGGTCTACAAGTTTTAGCTGCAAAGATTTCTAAAAGGATCCAGGGAAAGGAGGTGATAAAAGTTCTGGAAAACAAGAGCAGGACTCTTGAACAATTTATTAGAAGCTTACTTTGGCCTAGAAGAGTTGAGGGAGAACTGGGATGTCATTACTGAGCACATAAATAGCAGACACCTTTCTGACACCTTCTTGTCTCCATGGCAGAAGAGTGACTTGCTGTTTGATGCAGCACTCAATTCCTGCCTGCCATTTTAGCTTCTCCACTGACCCGAAATGGAAAATATCTCCTAGTGTCTGTGCTAGTTTTTGTGACTTCTGCCAGAGCCACCCCCAGTCATTCAGTTCTGGTAACCCATTATTCTAGCTAGGGACAAGGAAGAGAAAATGGGAGCTCTTTTACCCTACGTGTGAAGGGTGATGAAGCACATCCTTCCTGAGCAGAAACTGAGGGACAAGGAAGTTCGAGCACGAGACACTCCTACACAGCCACAGCAGATTGCACAAGTACTTCAAGGCTGGCAAGTGGCAGGCTCTGAAATGCACTGGGAAATGGAATGCGAGATGCAAACAAATCCACTACAGAACCCATATCCAGCATGCCCAATTGTTGTGTTATTAATGAAAGGGGAAGAAGGGAAAGAGAGTAAGAGTAAAATGAGACTGAGGTTGCCACTGGTGTCTCTTATCTAAGGAATCATTCTCTCAACTGACCACATAAGAGAAAATCCAAAAACTTCAATTTAGCGACTTGCCCAGCAGCAAAATCAAAGGCAGGTGGTCGATATAACAGACAATGCTGGTCAAACCGTTTCTCTCTGCATAGCACTCAATAAACAGAGTTGCCTCTATTGAGTTCTAACCTCTTGTCATGCAGCAACACTGAGTCAACAATCCGTTCTCATGGCTTAATGCTTTTGATGTTTACTTTGTTCTTTGTATAGTTCAAAAGAAAGCACTAATGCACCAGTCCTCTTACCAAATACAATCTTAATCCCAGAATCCCGAGCCTTTTGCTGTTGGCCAGTTAAGTCTGTTAAGACGAAAGGATTTGATCAAGCTTTACATAACAACACAGAAGTTAAATCCAGCAAAGAGAGTTCTTTTTATCTGTACTGCTCAGACAGCTAAGAGGGGGGGAAAAAAGAGAGGAAAGGAAAAAAAAAGGTAATGAACTTGGCTATGTAAAACAAAATAAGGAATTCAATTATTTCTCTTATTGCCACTTTGTCTTTTCAGTGACAGTCTTCTAAAGAACTCAGATTTATTCTCCAGTAAAGTTCCTGAGAGAGAAGGCTCTAACCTTCCCCTAAACCAGAACTGTGGCACTCGCTGTGCTTTTTTTACAAATCTGAGAAATGTTTCTTTTTCATCCCTACCATGTATTTACGAAGACAGAACACAGTTCACTGATGCATGGTACTTGGTAGAGCATGGTATTTGCCATTCATGTCCTCTCTGAGCTTAGTCTAACCAACCATTTTCTGGGTTACAGATCCCTGTCTGAGGCTGTTGGTGATTTTGATGTTATCTTAAGTATGACACATGAGCATATAACCATGCGGCACATGGGTTATAATAGTACATATGTAAGGCAGAAAATAGAGGCAGAACAACTATTTCAGATGGACAGATCAATCTGTGTTCTAGAATATTAATTACATTTTCCCAAAGAAACATTTCTATGCAGAGAAGAGGTATGACAGTTGCCATCTTGTACATAAGAATTCAAGCTGTGCCTTATCAAAGATCTCAAATCATGTTTCAGCTTCACTTTAGGTAATATCACAATTTTGTCTAGTACTAGCACAATCATTAAAGTACTCTGCAAGTAAAAAGTTACACAAAAAGGATGCTTTAACACAATGATTGTTGTATTGTCTGATAATTATACGATTCTCAATATCTGAATTAAATAAGAAGTGATTAACACTGTCCCCAGCATGGAAAGCACAGCCTGGAGATGTGAGAGCAGAAGGGATGAGGAGCAAGCTTTGACAACCTGCATGCATTTGCCTGAGCACAGGGTGGGAACAGTCATCTTCCTCCCAGCTGGAAAGATGCCACAGAACAGCTCTTCCCTGGTGACAGCACACGAAGGATGGACCACTGCTGGTACCTAAATCTGGTCTTCACTACTCAGCTACTTCATAACAAACAAGACTCATCAGAAGCAATAATGTGAAACTGCTGAAAGACTGAAATTACAGTTACCTAAAAGGCTTCACACTCTAACAAAGAGAATCTTGCTGCTGACTCATGTGGAAATATTATATATTGAACATTATGTTTGCTATGCAAGACAATCCTACACAAGAAAGAAAGAAATAATTAGAGGCAAGGAAAGATAGAATGAGACAAAGTAAATGAAATTATTCACCTTGCTGACATTTAATATCCTGTCTGAAGTAATTTCTCCTATGATCTAAAATTAAAATCCTATGCCCTGCTACGGGGAGATTGGAAAACTGTGATGAAGTTAAACACAGAACCACTCAACAAACACCAACTCCATCATGGCAAGTACAGTTTGCAAGCACAAGCCTACAAGCCTACAAGCACCACAAGTAATTGAGTTCCTATGTTATGACACATACAAGACATATATGAACTAGAGAGACAAGAGAAACTTGGAATCCAAGAATCACTCTATATTAACACATTGCACAGGTAAGGAACTGGAAGGCAGATATTCTTAACAGAGAATCTTTCATGTAAAGCTTCTAATATCAGAAACAAATGATTGGATTATAAAATATAGAAATTTCCAGATTAAGCTTGACATGGTTCACTGCTCTAAATAAACTGGGCATATTGTTTCCACTAGTGTATAATATAAATCCAGCACACAGCCCATGCAACCACTTTTTACGCTACAGAGTTTCCGAAGTCTCATTTCCTTGAAAGGAATGAGCAACAAATTAATCTCCTGCGTGCATGAACCCCCACTTGTCCCTGAAGCTCAAGGTACCTTGGATGTGTTCTCTGGCAGAATACAGCATCCATTCTCACCAGCACCAAAGGTCCTTCCCACCACAACAATGATTCCATCTCAACTGCCTGATCAGAGGAGATGAGATGGAAAAAGAAACTGTCTGAGGCAATAATGATTCCATTCATATTCAAGAAAAATGTGTTGAGTAAGAGCCTCTAGTCCTTATTAGAAATTAACGTGGGAGTTTCTAAGGCTGGTTTGTGTGACCCAGAAGGGAGTGCAGCGTCCCACACAACCCAGTGCTAACAGTTTCACTCATTTGCCACCTCTGCTAGGGACAGTGACATCCACCACTCCTACCAATGTCAGAAGAAGTAGCTGGAGAAAATGGTGAGACCCTGAAATAAAACACTTGGCCCCTGTGATTCAGCTGGGTGACTTTTTCCAGTACAAGTAGTAGCAGATACAGAAATAATACCCCATTTCCATCTTAACAGCTTTTTCAGGCACATAACACATCAGTAGATCAAGAAGTGCACTCTAAATACAAGCATTCTCACACTTTTTATTCACTAACTTATTCCAATACCCCTTTATATTAGCCAGAAAATTTGTTCTTTAAATACCTTCTAGATGAAAGTGTTCATCACCAATAGTGTCTCTGTAGCCTTCCCCAGATAAATCCTGTTTAAAACAAAACAGAACAAATTAACTACAAATATACTACATATAAAGTGTTGAGGTGCTAACAATATGTATTTATTATTGCCAAAATTAATTTATAACATGAATGAGAACACAGAAACTGTTTTCCAGGAAAGAAGTCAATTGCCTTATTAGTGGTAGTCAATGAATTTGGTGCTATTTTCCAATGCTCTGGACATACTTCTGGGCAAAAATTTAGTGAAGATTAATTGACTATATAGAGGAAAGAAAAAAAAAAGATCCTATTTAAATAATTGTATAAAGTAATATTTAGCATTTCAATGTTCTTTCAATCAAGCAAGATTCTAAAACTCCAAATGGAAATGATAAAGGAGAAATAAGCCCTTCACTACTCAGAGAGGAATGTTATCACTTGGTTCCACCAACAAACAGAAAACTTCCGTATGCCAGAGGTTACCCAAGAAAAGCAGATACCAGATTCTGACAAGCTGCCTGAGCCTTCAGTTCTGAAATTAATGAAATTCTGTCAGCTCCAGTATGTCTAGAACAATACAGAAGCAGATGCCATAGATATGCAGATGAACTTATCTCAGACCCAAAAAACATTTCTCCTCCAGTGGTGCTGAAGTAGTTATAAAGGGCATCAGTGGGATTTGGAGCTAATCCCAGTTACAAAGACTCTGAAGAGCATTCTTACTCTCTTATTAACAAATCCTTCCAGCTCCAGCACCCCACACCAGTTAAACCACAAGCAAGGGCAGCTATCCTCATGTCCTGACTGCTCTCATCCATTCCAAAGCTTTGGCAGCACCACAGTGTCACCAACCTTATACTGTAGTCCAGCTCCCTGGATTCTCCACAAACACTCCCTGCCTCTGATAAAGTTATGGTGACAAAGAAGGATATGGGCCTAAAAAACTGGTGTGCTGCACTCACAGCCACTCCAGCTGCATCTGCAAAAACAGACCAGCAGCACAGAGCCAGAATTCTCAGCATCAACCTGTGGGCTGGAAGTTGACCTTGGAGAGCTTTTAGTACAAGATAAGGATAAGGGAGTAACCTGTGAAAATTAATGTCTGGTTGTACTCATTAGCTTTACTGCTTAAGGAATTTGATCATGACAAAGGCAGTTCACCTCTTTTTCTTGAAAAAGCTGGCAGAGGTTCTTCACCTTCCACATGCCCAAATGTTATTCTTTGAGATCAGCTATAACAGAGTAACTAAGCCACAAAAGTACATCTTAGGAATTCTTCAGTATCAATTTCTGCAACAGCATGTTAAAAATTAGATTTCACTAACAATAGCTAGCCCAGAAACCCTGAAAATACTGCTTCTTCACAATCACATCCCCTGAAGTAAAGTTAGACCTTGCAGGACAAATGTCTCTGAGAAATGCTGGCAAACTGGCCTGGAACACTGGGATACAGCACAGCACAATGCTGCTAAGGTAGAAAATCACAAAAAAATACTTTTGTTCCAGTAAAAAAACCTCTCTTTTTCTGGGCATGTGCTAATATCAATCATAATATCAATCATTACCTTAAAAATTATGAAAGGAACAAACAGAGAACAAAAAGAAGACACCAAATGTTGGCGTGACACATCATATTGTTGCAAGACGATGAGCTTTTCAGGGCCATCTAAAAGTTAGTGCACTTTTGTTTGATTGAAGTGACTCTGCTCTCCCACAATGCTAAATATTAAAAAACTGTTTCATTTTGGGTTTTCTTGTGTTGGAATTCCCACTCTCCTTGGAAAAAAAAAATTCTATTAACTATGATCAGCAAATATGCAATGGGTAGGTACTTGTAGTGCATCTCTGAGTATTCTATCTATATGGTAGCTTTCACCTCCTAAAATTTTAGCTAAGAAGCATTGCATCTGGGTATCAAATATTGCCTGTTAAAATTATGTCATTAATCTCTTGCTCTCAAGTCATTAATTGTTGGGATTTTTTATATGTCAAAAGACATCACTTAAAAACAAGCATTCATGAAAAATGCACTATCAAGTAACTGAAAACAGTGAAAGACAGGGAGTGTAAAACAGCAGAGTGAAGCATTAATATTCATTACACTAGCTTCCTTATTTCCCTGCTTTTAATCATTACATGGGTCTTAAGCAAATATGTTTTATATTCCAGTCTAGTTTCAATCCTTCTCTAGCTCCTAGTTATTTAAGTTAAAGTAGTAACTTAATGCAAGCAAATTTCCAGTAAGTGTTTCTGCCTTAAACCAAATTATTATAAATTAACACATTCTAAAAAGTGTTTTTCATGCTGTTGAACCACAATATAGCTGTTAGACAGCACATAAATTGACAATCCATCCTGAAACTGATGAGAGTGTCATTTGAACATTTAGTGACACATTTAAGCAGACTTCCTCAGCTCCCATTCAAAGGTATTTCTTTGTGGAAGATTCTGACATGTATTATCTTTGATAGACAGACGTATCTGAGCAGGGTGTGGGAAACTCTTCAGATTTTACAGGGAAGAAAATGCAGGAGAAAAATATATATACTCTCTCATTCATCTTATCATAATTAACTTTTCTGTCAAAAAACCTGTGAGAGTGTTACCTGAATATTTTTAGCACCACTGAGATAGATGTTGTAACCTGGATAAACACCAGAATGCAGCTGCCTGAGAAAAGGTTTCTGGCCAGTGCATGTGAGTTCACACAACAGAAAAGTATAAAAGCTGAGCAAGCACCAGAGAAAACAGTTCTGACTGCAGCTCATCCTGCATAATATTCTCCCACTAACCCACAGAAATTGCCTTAGAGTGGATAAAACAGTGCATCTACCCCCAGCAACCCAAATTCATAGAGTGGGCTGGAGTGAAAGAAAAGGGCCAACGGGTAAAACAGGACACGCAGCTCCAGAAATTCTAGTGGGAAGCAAACACCACAGCCAGGTAGGAATATTTGACACTGGGGACAAGTGTGCTCAAGCACAAGGAGGATGAAAAAGGCAGGAACAGCTCTGCCTTCAGCCAGGCTCTGCCACAGGGCCCTCAGCACCCACCAGGGCAGCACCAGAGCCCGAGAGCAACAGCAACAACATTTGGGTCACAGGCAGCTGTATATCACTGTCCTGACACCATGCTTTAAATCACAGCACTGCCTTTCCAAACTGCAACACTGAGTCATGAAACAACCAAAACCAGATGTACCCTGTGAAATACTATATAAATGAGGTCAGAGAGCACTTGAAAGAATAAAGAAAAGAAACATTTACACAGAAGGATTATTCCAGCATGCCATTGCCATAGGTTGCTGAACAGGAACCCATCTAGAGTAAGTGTCTCTGCCTCACCAGGAGTTTCCCAGATAAATAAGTTGGCTGCTGTCAGCTACCAGCACAACTCCCAGTGAATGACTAAGTTTCAGGCTCAAACATGTGCTTCAAAACCCAAAACAGCTGGCTGCCTGGCCTGGCTGGAAAGTGCCCCATACATCCCACTCTGATAGGTGCTGCTGTACTCAGATTTAAGAGGGCAGGGGTGGAGACAACAGTTAATTAGTGCAACTCCCTCAGAAATGTTGCTGAGTATATACATACATGAGGAGAAGAAAAACAGCCTTTAAAAGTTCCCACACCCCAGGGCTTCTGTTCAGTTGGGTACAAGTCCAGCAACCGTCACTCGCTTCCCACCTTCGCTGTGCAATCAGACATCAGTGAATTCTAACTCGATGGAAATTTTAATTTTTTTAACCTCAACTTCAGCCCTAACTGCCCTGTGCAGTCTTCTTCCTGATACAAGCCTCTGGAGACAAAGCCAGGCACGCACTCTGGGGCTTCAAGCTATTGATTTCCTTCCCATGAGCCATCTGAAAATGCTGCAATCCAAATACTCACCCCTCATTCTGCCCACATCACCTTTGCTGCCTCCCTTTCTGCTTCTGCCTTGAGGTGAAGCTCCCTGACTTCACCTCCCAGGCTCCATGCAGGTGTATTTGTGGTCACATCCCCTGGTCCCTACACCCACCGGTTGCTCCAACCTTGCTGTGGAGTATTTCCCCCACCCTGTGCTGGCTCTGCCTTTCCCTATCACCCCCACAACACCCAGCACATTTATGGCCCAAAAGAGCCAAAGCTCCTGACTGCAACCAGAGTGTGCATTTCAGCAGCCTGTGCCTGACCCAACATGCTGCTCAATACAGTTTTGCTCCAGTGTTAAGTACAGACAGATACATCCACACATGTTTTAGATATCTCAAAGGACAACCTTTGATTTAAGTGGGTTATCATGATAAAAAGCACATTTTTAAAGCCTGGGCCCCCACTCCTTGTATTACATCTCAAGTCAATATTGCATTAATTAACATTTTTCTAGAAGGTGTTGTTCTTCTCAAGTAGAAACAAGTTGCTTTACCTCTCTCCTTCTTCAAACACCTCGTTAAAATACTTTGATTTGGCCTTAAGATACTGAATTTTCCACATTTTTGGCAGAAAATATGCACATATTTCCTGTTTAATTAAGTTTTTGTCAAGGAATCATATATACTTTTTTTTTTTGTGTGTAACACATGCAGAATGACAAATCATCAACAAAACCCTTTCCTCCCTATTTTCAACTGTCTGACTGAAACACGGGTTTTCTCTCTTTATTCTCATATTAATGCAATAAAGTTTTGGAATGAGCAAAGTTGAAGAAATGCATTTCACAAGAGGACTGCAAGGGACAAGATGTGTGGTAATCCTAATGTCTTGTGTAGATTTTAAATGGTTTTAAAGTCACTGCCAACAAGAATGCTGTGTCACCTATGCACAAACTTCAATTCTTGCTGTAGAAAAAACAATCCCAAGAAACAGAGGCTCAAGAGAATCTGGAAACCCTTTGGCCTTTCAACCAGACCACTGAGGGCCTCTCAGGTGCCAAGTGGCCATTCTGAATGTTTCAGTCTCACTTGCAGGAAGCAAGTTTCCAAAATAAGTCTGATTTTCATACAGCAAGTGCTAAGCAGACTGTGAAAATGTGGAAACCTCATCTATTGAAGATGCTTCAGGAAACCCATCCAAATCCCAAAGCAATCATTATTGTTTTACTTTATTTTTAGTCTTGTCCAGACTTAAGAGAAAGGGGAAAAAGACTTTTGAAAAACAGTTGATGGAAGGAACCCTGTTCCCCTCTGGGTATCTGAAATTTCCCATGGACTAGAAACACAGCCATATGTAACTATGATCACCTCAGGCCTAGGCTTCAGCACTAGGAATCCTACTGACACCTCAAAAAATGGTGTAGTTTCTTTTAGGCTAATGTAAGTCAGAGCAGATAGTCAGTTATCCTGAGGTGGTCATCAATATAGGTGTATAGCCAGACTTAAAACTTGAAAATGAAATAAATAAATAAATATACTAGTCATAGTCAGACATACGTGGAGAGGACATTGTGCCAGGCCAGCAGCTTCCATGCACAGGTACCCATGCAGTCAAACATACATCAAAGTAGGTATTTATGCACACAATTTTGTGCAATGACTACTTACAGGCAAAAGACAAGAATGTGCTTTGGGCAGGCATCTGGCTCTCTCAGCATTTGAAAATGAAGGCTTCATTGTAATATTCTCTTTCAAAAATGCTTGAAGATCCCCCTCATAAGATTTTTCAAATAAACAATGCACTCCTATATTACAGTATTCTATTTAGGACAAGAGCTTCCTTTCCTTCTCTGGTCATAAGTAATCTATAAACCCAGGGTCTTACACACAGATAAAAGTATATATGCCAAGCCTCACTATAATGAAAATTGAAACCAGGTGACTACATGTAAGAATTAATCATGTCATACAGAAAAACACTATAGAGAAATACACATTTATGCCTTGTTTTAAGCCTAATATTATTCTTCTACAGCATATTTCCCTTTTTGTTCTCCGATCATGAGGTTTCACTTTTTTGAAGTTTGCCATTCTGGATAGTTTAATAATAAAGATAATTCACTAGGATGTAACATTCTGTAGAGAATGGATAAATCAGCTCACACTAAAGAAGTCAAGGTGACTCTAATTTTTAGACCTGCATTGAGATACATACTGCCACTGCAATAATGTAGATTGTTCAGTAGAAGAAACAAGCTCAGTTTCTGTAATGTTTTCTTTCTCTGAAATAAGAACCTGTGCTCTGCCATTATAGAAGGATTTTTCTTCCTCCACCATGCATTGAAGCTTCTCTCAGATAAAATTTCATCATATAATCACAGCAGGTAGAGTTCTTAAGAAAACAGACTTTTCCTCTAAGATCCATGACAGAAGATCTTGGATGGGTTTAACTGCTGTGGCTTAGGATTTTACTGCCTTTATCTGCCTTGTTGGCCTCAATGCCCAAAGTTATGGTCTTCCTAACAGAGAGAGCAGGACACAATGGGTCTCATACCACAGACACCAAAATTCATCCCTCAGCACCTCAGTATAAAGCTCACGCTTATTTACCAGTTCCAAAAACAAAATGGTGAAACACAAATGCCTTCAGTTTGGCTGCCTCTGTTCTCTGGGAGCAGTAACTCCCAGCCATAATAACATGGCAACACTTTGAAATCACACCTCTGTATCCACCAGTTTGACAGAATTGGCACTCATGCAGTCTCATCTCACAGAAGGTACCTGTAGAGCAATTCCAGCTGCTGGTAAAATACTGTGATGATAAAGACAAGATGGCAAAAAAACCCCAAAAACCCAAAAAAACCCACTCTTAAACACCAGTCACAAAGAATCATGGACTGGTTAGAGGCTTATGAGGCAGAAAACATCCCCAATACCTTTATATCCTGTTACAGGCCCTCAAATGTGTACCAGGAGCAGTTGTTGTATGATACACTTTCAAGGATAGCCCATTCATAGGAATATGAACGTGAGCCTGTTGAAGAAGTGAGCATGGACAGCAGATGGACACTTGTACAAAAGCCCTCATGGTGGACACCTGAATAAGAAAGGAAGCATGGTACTTTTTGTTCCAGCAACATACAGCAACATACAGCTGAACCTTTTTTGTCCAAAACAAACATGTGGACCAGGCTTTCCAACAGGATGAAGCACAAATCCTTTCTTCATATTTCTAACCTATTTCTTTTCACCAGCCTGTGGAAATCAGGTAGGGACAACAATGAAACCTGCTCTTTGCAAGTATCTTTGTCACCTCTGCTGTAGTGGTGAAATGAGCATCCTCTTTCAGTGGTCAGTCACTGCAACCTGCACCCAACAAAGGCTACCTGCCTGCTCATTTAATTATATATAAATATATATAGGAAAAAAAAAGACCAGAAAAAATAGCTTAAAATACTAGGAACTTTTATCCAATGTGTGTTAAGACCTGTAGACACTCAGAAAATCAATTTAGGGTACACTTATTATTCCAGTTTCAAGAAGAACATTACTATTTTTATGATGTTTTAATCCTGGATTTCATGGATATTTGTAAACCCTTGCTAGGTGTTTGCAAAGTGACATCTTCCATTAACACTATTATTGGAATGCTGCAACTATTAAGGCTTCTAATTTTTAAGGTGATAGGATAAAACACTGTTTTTCAAGGACTTCTGCCAGATAAGAGATCATATAATTGAAAGCAACTGTTAGAACAGATGTAGGGAATCAGCAGTTACTTTCTTACTGAAGGGTCCAGCCATCTTCAACTAAAATAGATCATCAGTCTTTTGACATTAAATAGAGCTGAAACAAGAAATGACTGCTTTTTGCTATATTTAAATTCACTTTGAAGCTACTTCAGAAGAATAAATGAACTCACTCTACAGATTGAGCTATTTACCTTACTTTGTTCTAACTATCCTCTAATCTCCTTGCTGGTTGGAAAATCAATTGTCCCATGTTCCCCAAGATCTTATCTTCAACATAGATTATACTGAGGAACATGTCTAAGGACATGAATGAAAGAGGACAAATCTTCATCTTCCTTCCAGCCTGGAGAAGCTCAGTAACGTCTCTGAATTGCTTATTTTGGGCTTCTTCACCACAGCAGACAGATGGGTGTAGCTATGTAATAAATCTGATTTTCTGTTCAACCTCCTTTCATGATAGATTTGGTTACCAAGAAACTCTTCAACAGACAGGCTTAAGTGCACTGAGGTGATTGTATCCAGGCATGCACTGGGAAGCAAGCTTGCAGAAATGGTTAGAGAGCTTGAGGACAGAATAACTTGCTCGTTTAAGATGTGATCACCAACTTCGGTGGTCATTACAGCTTTAACACACTGCATTCCGAACCTTTCTTGTGAGAATAGCCTGTGTCTTCCTATATGGCTCAGGTTTTCATACAGCACAAGGGCTTAAAGCTCTCCTAGAATGATAATCAATGCTTCTCCATTATGTTTATAGCTCTAAGGCTTTTCCTGCTAATGGATGACGTATATTTATGCAGCTGGAGGAAACCTGGATTCAATAACTGCTCCACCACAGACTCTCTGTGTGGTGTAGGGTAAATCACTTAAATCTCTCTGTGCCTTCATTTTTCAACGGTAAAGCGGAATTCTTGATGCCCACCTTTCCAAAGAGCTCTGAATCCTCAGGATGAAAACATTCCCTGCTAAATAATATTACCTTGTTAGGAAGCACAGGTGTGTGACCCTGGACACATATGCTAATGTTGAGCCATAAATCTGTCAACAGGAGGTGCTGGCAAAACAGATGGTTCACATTCCTTTTTAAACCACCTCTTTGTCCCCAGAGCCCAGGTATGTCAACTAATCATTTTATAACTGGTCGGGGTTTTAATGGGCCAGGAAGTCCCAGCAAAGCACAATGCCATCAACATTAAGGCTAAAAACAGAGCCAATCGGAGGAAAAGACAGACATGGAGGTTTCTTTTCTCCTCTGCGGCCTGGCATGTAGGACAAGCACTGAGAGGCTCTGCAGAAAAAGATAAAATAAAAAGCAGAACCTATCTCCACACATTCCTGTAAGCAGCCAGCATCAGTGGCCATGCCTGAATGGTGACTGATGCCGAATACATGAAAACAGACACACGTTTTTTAATTACAGGCAATAAAAACCACAGACACACACCGTTTAAAAACCTGATTTAGATGAACGATTGCATGTTGTTTCATAAGGACATCAGGATGATTACAAGCAGATAAAAAGTTCTCTTCTAAACATTTTTTTTAAACTTAAGAGTTGCCTCTATTATTAGAAATTCCAATTCCCTATCTCAATAGCTGAAAACTGAGCATATGGCATTTTCCGTGAAAATGTTAATGCAGCAACAAAGGCTGGGGCAGGATTTGGGCTGCAGGCTGGGCAGGTAGGTGACAGAGAGTGCTTGGGCTGGCAGGGCAAGGCAGTAGGCAGAGCAGGGCAGGGCAGGGCAGGACAGGATATTAGGCAGGACAGGGCAGGGCAGGCAGGGCAGAGCAGGCAGAAAGGGCAGACAGGGAAGGCAGGGCAAAGCAGGCAGGGAAAACCAGGCAGAAAGAGCAGGCAGAGCAGGCAGGGCAAAGGAGGCAGGGCAAAGGAGACAGAAAGATCAGGCAGTAAGAACAGGCAGGGCAGAGCAGGCAGCACAAAGCAGGCAGGGCAGAGCAGGCAGGGCAGGAAAGCAGGGCAGGAAAGCAGCACAAAGCAGGCAGGGCAGAGCAGGCAGGGCAGGAAAGCAGCACAAAGCAGGCAGGGCAGAGCAGGCAGGGCAGGCAGCCGTGCAGGCCCGTCTGCCACGCACATTCCCATAAATGGAATCGCAGGGCCAGCGGCCCACATCAAAGCACGGAGTTTAGCAGATTTCCCCTTCCCCTCCCCCTGAGTCTTTGAGACGGAGACTTCATACTCTAGAATTTAATATCTTTTTCCTCCCTCCCCCCATCAGCCCCTTTGTCTGTGTCTCTGTTCTCTAAGAGCTAACAGATGTTGATGCCATATAGTTTCAAAGAAAACTTTTGATGCCCACATAACTCATTACAACTAATATATTCCAAGAATGCTTGTAGCTCAGGAAACACTGGGGTGAAAAAACAGAGGAGAGGGGGCAAATGGCTACACTGAGTAAGCCTTGAGAGAAAATAAATAGTTCACTTCAAAGTCATCAGGGAATTCTTTAACAAGCTCTTTCTTCCGCAAAACACAGAACAAATTCAGCTGAGCCTAGAATTCCCAAAGGAAAAAAATAAACCCAAACCCCATACAAATGGCAAAGCAGGGGGAAGCATCTGAGAGGTCACCCAGCTCGCCCATCAACAAAGTGCAGCATTCTCAAGGTTCACTATTCCCAAGCAACCTGCACTGTGCCAGGGCACAAAAGCACCGCTGAAAAGCAGAGTCTGTCAACAATAACAACACAGAGAGCCCTAGAAAAAGCTAACCCTGTCCCTCTGCACGGAATGAATGCAGATGGCAACGAGATTGCTCAGTTCACGGAGCACTGTAAATCAGCCTTAAACACATGAGGAGGATGTGTCATGAATGTCACAACTGAAAACAGAAACATCCCCTCATTTAGCAAAAGCAGGTGATTGCATTTTTCAGGGCGGGCAGGTCTGTGTTCTTAGCTGTTTTCTAGGATTACATTTAGGATACAACCCTCCATAAATTTTGCTAGCAGGTCTCCTCCTCTCCTCTGCTGCTTCAGCACACAGCTGCATCCTCCCCTCCGTTTGGTGAGAAGCCCCCCAGGAATCACCAGGGGTTGGTAGAGAGAAGGGTTGAGAAAAGGGGGGAGGGCGAGAATGCGATTACATCAATTTCCACAGCAGGGGGATCAGATTGCATCATTGTACACAACTTGGGGCCCACTCTTTTATCCCTGATGCAGGCAAATTTCCCATTGAAATCAGTGGGAGACTTGTCTGTGCTAGGACTGCAGAATTGTGTGTTCTGTGATCACAGAATTAAAAAGCAGCAGGAAGCCACACCTGGCAGCACCTCTCTCAGTGGTTCTCTGCCCTCCATCGGGATGGATATCAAATCACAACAAACAAAAATGTAACACCAATGTTAAATCCCTTCTCCCCTTATATACAAACTCCTAAAAATCCAGCACTGCAGTTACTGTATAAAAGTCTGTATAAAGTTCCTGCCACTGTACTGCAGATTTCGCACAAAGCAAGTAACAATGAGAAAGAAAATCTCAGGGGGAGGCATACATTGACATCTCTCTTCTAACAACTAGAAAGCAAAGAGTTTGAGGGTTTTAGGCAAGCAGGTGTATTCTACTGCTTGGTTTGTTTTTTTTTTTTCCAGGGGTTTAGTTGGAAGAGGAGAAACAAAGACAGCCCTACTGCAGCAGCGGCAACCCATGGTCTCCTTCTGAACCGTTCAAATACAAAAGCACAATATGGGAAACATTACTTTTTCACTGCTGCTCACTTGCAAGCACCACACTTTGCATCCACTCACATCTGCGTGAAAATTTTCCGTGTAGCAGCTCAATAGTATCCCCAGTTTAGCTGCTGCTACTCCTGTTCCCACCTTCTTTGCAAAATAATTGTCCCTCAAACACACTGGTAAACAGCTCAGGAAAACCAGAACTAAAGTCCTTTATCAGATTTGTTGAGGATAAAATGTGGTTCCTCATAAAATGATTCCTTATTATCTCTCCTGCCTCACTGTTTGGGGATAGATTGTTTCCTCTAGGGAATCAGAAGGAAGGCATCCTCAAGCCTTGTGGCTTTGTAAGTTAAATACTGTATTACTGAGGTCATCCACCATGTTTCAGAGCATTAGGAACCTTCAGCAGGAGAGCAGGGATCAGGGCTGCTCAGGTAACTCAACTCCAGTCTGTGGCTGAGTGGGGCTAAGGTGGAACACATTAGAAGAAGACAGGGGATGGCACAGAAGTACCAAACACTACTGAGGCTATAAGGAATAAGAAGATTTGGAATTCTAGTCCATAAATTCAAAGCCTTACCAAACTCTCAAAAAAATGCACCTTTAGGATCTGGGCTCTAAGTTTGTTCCAAGCTCCCCACCTTCTCTGGACTGAGGGGGCTGTGGAGCAGGTGGGGAGGCTGGGCAGCCCCATCAGGAGCAGTCTCAGCTGTGGGGCTGCCTGGTGCCAGTGGCTCCACTGCCATCAAACAACGGGTTCTGAGCTGCCAGGGCAGCACCAGGCCAGGAACTGCCTTTGGACTCCACCGTGTGCACTGCCCATGTTTTTCACCCCTGTCAAACAGCATATTCCACTGTGGGCTAATTACTTGCTCCTTCCGTCCCACATGTACCAGAACACTGTGTGGAAAAAAACTCCAGGAATCATGAAATATACAATATAACATAAATGTTATGTTTTCATTTTCCTGGTTAGGCCTGGTTTTAGTTTCAGCTCAGCCCTATCATGACTATTTTGTGACAGCAAAATAATTTGGCCTTTAGGATGAAAAAAAAGGCAAATAATAATTAGAAGGAAAAAAACCTCACCCAGACCAAAAAGTATGTAGCAATTACTTTTGGTGGCTATTGGCAGCAAGAGCTGGAGTTTTCCCCATGTAAGATGAAGCACAACAGGAACAGCACAGTGACTGAGGTTTCACACTAAAGAGATATTGAACTTGAGTCTGGGGTTAGTCCTGAACCTGGTGATGCTTTGCCTTAGAAATCTGCACCTACAGCAATAGTCCTGACTTCATACCATTGGTTCTGCTTTCTGTACTCAAAACTTTAACCACAGAGCAACCGATACATCCAGTTTATCAGCAATCTTGCTGGACTCTCTCAGCTATTTCTATACATTGAAAATTTACATTCAATAGGTTAAGTTACCTTTGCTAGAATTTGTCAAAACCTTCCCCCAATTTACAGACAATCCAGAGCACAGCATCTGTCAAGTGCATCTCCGTCAAACAATCTCAGTAGCAGGAGACCAGCAATATTGAATGCTCTCAGAAACTTTTAATTCCTTTCCATTCTCAGGCAGACAAATTAAACAGAAATAAAATTATTTAATGCTCACAAATTCTTTTTCAACTGTCAAAGATACCATCAATAGATTTTTTCAACTGTGTTGCCCTGAACAGTAAAGGTGTAGACAGAAATCATGTAGATGTGCATATCTTCCTTAAACAGAACTTTTGGTGATACACACAGGAATTGTGCTACAGGTAGGAGGAAAAATACCCTATTTCAGCAGCCAGGATAGAGCAGATCCTCATTTCGATGCAGCTCTGACACTCTGGACATGAAGAACCCTAAACTTTTGGCCAATGCTATGGTTTTGTCTCCTGAGCAGGGCAGAATGATGCCCAGAGACATCCAAAGACTTTGGAAGGGCATTTGAGGGTGTTTATCACCATTTCAGGGCAAATGTTTGGTTTTCTGATCGTGTGTGTTAAGCGTGTAGGATTTGTTTGTTACATTGCAGCAACAGAAAGGCCAAGGAAAAAAGAGTAATTTTGCCAAATACGAAGTTTCCTCTCAAGAAACACTGACAAAAAACCATAATGGAGCCTCACAAACATGGATAGTTCTTGTCCTCCAACAAAGGAATTGAACTTGCAGTGACCCAGCCAAGCCTGGGTTGCTGAAGCACCGAGGGAGGTAATATTTATAGGACCTCTTTCAAAGGCTTTTTTTACCTTGTTCTCCTATTTCCATTAACAAGAATTACTGTATTACCTAGCAGTACTGTATTGCTTAGCCATTACCCTTCTGCAGTACACCCTGGCAGGGAACACTGCCTGTTCCTCATGGTGCCACACAGACACACAGAGCCTCCCCAGCCCAGGGGAACACACTTAGAAAGGTACAAGGGGACTTGTTTTTTACCAACTGCAGGTGCTTGCAGTAGAGCAGATCCCACTCAGCTTCTTGCAGTGACCAAGCCCAGAGAAAGGTGCTGCACAGGTCTTAGGCAGTGAAACTGAATCATTCAGCCCAGAGTTCACAGGTACTTCAAGATAAACCCCCCCGGGCCAGGGGTGTGTCTCCAAGCACAATAGGATGTATGATTTCAGATACAGTGAGGGTACCTGACAAAAGCTGGCCTTGGCATCAGACTCCACACAAAATGGGAGAGGCCGAAACCAGCCCTGTGAGAAGCCAACCAAACCAAGGATATGGGATGTTGTCAAAAGCCATGAGAGCACCATTTCCTCACTCTGAGCACATCAGCAGGGCTAGCAAGTCCTCAGTGTGCTCCCCTTGGAAAGGTACAGCCCCCTTTACACAGGTGGCACAGGAAACACTGCTCTGTGACTAGCACAAAACACTTGGACAAAAGTGGAGTCACTTGGGATCACAACAGGCATTTTCTCTTCCCGTAGAGGGTGGGAGAAAGCTGATAGAGGAACTTAGGGTACTTCAGTCTCATCACCAATCCACAAAGCCCTCAGCATGTGACCATGACAGAAACTGGAGTTTTAACAGTCTCATCAGGTTACCATCCCACCTTTCTTTTTAAAGCCAATTTAACTCCATCTTTGTGGCAAAGTTTTGTACTCATTTGCTATGATTTATAACATCTTATTTAAACATAAAGGCACATGGAAATCCTTTACAATGTTTATACAATTTTTAATGTTTTCCATGAGGACCAGACACATTTGGGAGGGGAGGGAGGAAGGATGACAACCCAATGCAGATTATATGGAAAGCAGCAGGCTTGACTGGCCCCATGCACCTATTATAGGGACAGCAACATTTTGAAATTCACATTTACCCAGAAAAGTTTTACCTAGTCCAATGTAAACACCAGAAAAGCATTAAAGGAAGAAGAAAATCTCAGCAATTCCAGACAGTTCACTTTGACTTTAGAAATATTGTTTGAATTCAAGCCTGGTGGTGCTTTTAATATGCTCCAGTAAGAAAGGCACAAAAAGAGGAGTGGAAACATGAAAACATGAAAACAAAAGAAAATAACAAGGAGACCTTACTACTCCAAGCTACCTTCATCTAAATTTTTAAATATAAATTAGGGGAAATATTCCATCACTGGAATCACCTCCACTCCAGTCATTACTGGCATCTTGATTGACATTATTTTCATGTGAAATGCTGTTTAATGCTGCTAATTTTTAATAGCTTGCATTTAAAGAATTAAATAAAATTAACACAAACATATCTTTCTCACTAGGCACAGCTCTTAATTTCAGTCAGAAAAGTCTGTCAGGCAGCCCAGATTGCATCAACAGCTTCATGAGCTCATGACACACCAGCAGCATAGCACAAACTGTTGCCCAAGCTGTCCTGGCAGGACATGCAAACCTTGATTTTGATCCCAGTTTTGCCCTAGTTTCACATTTCTGTAACTGCAGCAGAACCAAATCAGAGTCATTTATAGCATCAATATTGATATCAAAGTAAATATTTTAACTTAAATTGAAAACTCTTTCTATTTCTTCCGCAAGCAAAATATTAAGAACTCTGGCCTAGAGAAAGATAAAAGGAGCCAATCTCCCCTGTAAATTACCAAGCAAGCCTGGGCTTTGACTCCTTTTTCTATGGGAAGTCAAAACGTCTGACTCCAATCAGTTTGTATAAACCAGCTTTTGTTTTTCCTTTTACCCAAATGACTCCACTCTTAAGGATTTATTGTAACTGGATTGCTTTTCTACCCAGCAGGGAGCTGTAGCACTAGCAAAGCTGTTCCACACAGTAGGTTTTCCGCTGATTGAATTTCTAGACTTTCAGCTCTTCGGAAATGTTTGCTCTTGTACAAGCTGTCAGAGGGAAATTGTGTGCAGTCGATTTTGTCTCAGCTAAAGCCAGGCGGGGTTCCATATGCAGCAGCCAATGTGAAATTGAAAGAAGGAGGATCAATCAAATTGCAAAGGAAAAAAGGTCTCAGCACAAACAAATAAAAAAAAAAAAAACCCAAAGAAACAAACCATACAACCAAAAAAGAGCAGAGGGAAGCAGATGAGAATGAAAACCATTCCTGCAAATAGGTGCATTAAAAAGAACTAGCAATATCCTTTCTTAAAAGGAAAGCTTTTATTTAAAAATCACTAAAACAAGGGCTTGGAGCCATATGAAGAAGTTGTTCCGTTAACCATGCACAAAGCCAACACCATTATATTGCTCCCACTCCAAGCTGCTGTATAATCCCTCATCCCTGGAGCAGCCCACCCTACCAGCAGTGCCCCAGCTGTCAGTAAGTACCACAGTCACAGCACAGACACAGATACTGTGCCACACAGGCTGCTGGCTCTGTATAACCAGAAGCACACACTGGGAAGATGTAGGAAGCCATTGGAAAACACCTCAGCTGCCAGTGTGTCACAGACCATGGAGGGGGGTTTAACAAGAAGGATTTTTCAGGCATCACGTTCTCAGGACCTTACAAAGCCACCTCCACTCCAAGTGGATCATTGACATTCTCTTGCCATTCACAGGGTCTAATGGTGCCAATTGCTGTCTGCACCTGAGGTTCTGTTCTGTGGAAGTACAATAACTGACAGGGCCAGAAGTGCACATGGGGCCAACACAACCAAGTAAGTCAGAAGCAACAAGCAGAGATTAAGACATCTGTATTAAAGGTCTCAAAATCTGAGCATAAGCAACACTTGCCTGTGGTCTGGTCTGCAATAGCTCATGTTTCTAACTCAGCTGCAAGAACAAATTTTGGTTCTAACTGCATTGCAGGGAACAGAAATGCTTTTAGACATAAGACAACACTTCCAAATGACATAGTAACCCATGAATGTCACAGCACAGGTGAGCACTGGACTGGGAGTCTCTGTCCTCCCAGCAATGGACAAATAAGCCTCACAATATTTAAGTACACCATAACAGAACAGGAGTGGTTGCACTGACGCCAGGCACACCATCTTGCCTCTCTGCTGAGGTTTGTGTTGTGATAACCCTGTGTTAGAAAAGTTGTGTCACCTGTTTTATCTTTTTGAGAAATATTTACATATAGTGGGTCACTCTCTTTAGACAGGCAGTGGAAATCAAAAAGCCATACAACAGGGGTTTGGTTCTAAATTACTGACTTGACCTTAAAATACTTTTAAAGTCCTACTCCTTTGTACTGGTCTGGACTTATCTTCATGTGTAAGTTCAGTCAGTAGCCAGGCAGTGCAGCAGTATCCCTACTGTCTGCAGGGACAGTCATTCTAATTTTTAAATTTTTAATGGGGAAAAGCACCTTGCAAAAGATCTTTGTTAGAGCATCCCACGTGTCTGCAACAGTGACTGGTGAAGAGCGTCAGTGACGGTGCAAAAAGGAACCTTCAGTTTACTGTGCACTGTCTTTCCTCAGAAGACACTGTGCAGTGAAAGAGGATGACATCTATCATAAAACAAATAATAATAATGAGGATTTTTGCAACAACTCTTCCCCAGTCAGCTGCCTTCCATTAACAGTGGTTTTCTCTCTCAGTTCCACCCTTATTTCACCTGTTAAGTGTAGCTCAGTGATTTTCCTGCTGGGAATCTGTTCAGACACGCTTTCCCAACTCAGCACACTGACAGCCTGACATTTGTGCTCCTAATCAACAGTGCACCTCAACAAAGCCCTGATGATGAAAGGAAATATCCTGGCTCCAAAGTCTTCTAAAGGGCCACGTGCCTGACGAAGGCATTTGCACCACTATTTACACCATATTTAATGAACCTCATTACCGAATCAGTTGTCTGCTCATGTTAGTCACTGAAGAGTTTCCTCATTTTTTCTTTACCTCTTGGGAGGCTACAGTTCCTCTTCGACCACAAAGAAAAATATTGCAAGCAGAAAAGAAAGAGGGCAGTGAGCAAGAAATTCTGATACACAAGAAGGAAGCACAAGGCAGCAAATGACCTGAAACTGTGATCAGTCTGTCCTCCTGATACTATTAAGATTTGCTCCAGATGTCCCAGACACTACTGCTAACAGTGCCCCAGCCCAGAGTTGTAACCGTGTACAACAGCTGAACAAAGTATTGCCTTAAAATAAAAATTCACTCATGAATCCCAAAAATGGCTATAGAAAGGTTATTGTTCTCCAGTTAAGATACACTGCCATTTTCAACTAAATGCAGATTTGATTCAGAGTGACTCAGAATTTAAGATTCAATATTGCAAATGCACAACCTTCAGTGTTCTATGGGAAAACCAGAACAATGGTTAATTCTTTGCATACAGTCTGAGGATGCTCTGATTGCATGACAGCTTTTTGCTTCATTACCAATTTCTACCATGTCTTCTATTGCACATTTTGGTTTGAGGGCTCTGGAGCTCACAGACATAACTGAAGCAAGGCAGGTCAACAGTCATCCCTAACCAACTGCTTAATTCCTTAGATCTATTCCCTTTCAGGTCCTAAAAACCAGAGAACAATATCTGAACTGTCTATCAAAATTAGTGTTCTTCACTACAACCAGCCTTAAACAGTCTACAGACTTTGCTCTATTTACCTGCCTTGTATAAAAACCTGCCTTGCTCTTTTGCTTCTAAAAGAAAAAGTTATGAGAGAAAGAAAGAGAAGTGACTGAATGGAGCAAGAGGGCACTTGGGAACTTTGGAAAAGGAGGAGCACAGCTTGGAACTGCACAGCTCACCTGTACATTCTCCCAGACGAGACACCAACAATCTCACCACACTTACCTGGGCATTGCACCGGAAAATACAAAATTCCTCAAAAGGTTAGAACACAAGTTTGAATGTATGAGTCACTCCACTCTGATGTGTGCAGTTATACAAAACACACGTTGTGGATTTGCAACATCTATTCAAGTAAATGGAAGTTTTGTNTTCTCCCAGATGAGACACCAACAATATCACCACACTTACTCACCTGGGCATTGCACCGGAAAATACAAAATTCCTCAAAAGGTTAGAACACAAGTTTGAATGTATGAGTCACTCCACTCTGATGTGTGCAGTTATACAAAACACACATTGTGGATTTGCAACATCTATTCAAGTAAATGGAAGTTTTGTCATTGATTTTCATGGAAGGAGACCCTATTTACAATGCTTAGCACAGGCCAGCTGCAGATTAATGCCCTAGACCATATGTCTTGCCTTGCAGATCTCACTTTGGACTACAATTGTCTTTCATCCCAAACAAACTGCTGTCTATCTGCCTTTATTTGCTCCTACTATCACCTTACAGTTACTGTTAGAAACTACCAACTGACTGCTTCTGATGGAGCAAGGCAGTTTCATATGGAACCAGAACAATGACAACAGAAGAAGATAAAGTATGAAATCTAGGAGAAGTTAAAGTTTTGGGGTTTATCACTGCTATTTTTAAAAACACAAAAGACATTGAGGATGGAAGACTTTAAGAGACCAGGCTTAAAGACACATGAAGACTGGAAAACAGAGAAGAAACCAAAGGCAGCCAGTAATGGAAACTTTTGCATGGGCACTAAAGCTTACTCAAATTAATAGTTCTTTTGAAACCAACTTGACTCCTTAAACAAGTAAATTTAAATTTGCAGGATCAAGCATCTAAAATTAATGCTTAAAATAAATGAAAGAAAGACACAAGATATCAGAGTACCAGCACATGAAATACTGTATCACACTAATACTAATGTTAATCATCCCTCATTAAAAACAAACTTCAAAGTGGTACAAGAAGCCTAAATGGTAAGATAGACAAGATTTAAAAGTGATGATAGAAACAAGGCTAAGGTATAGAATAGCACATGCAGTGAAAAGGGAATAATGAGAAAGACTAAAGCAGAAAGGGAAACTAGCAAGGACTACAGCAGGAAGGAAGATGGGATGGATGTACACAAAGGACATGCCCAGATGTTTTACTCCTGATTTATTCAGGGCTACAACCTGCAAACTTTTGTCACCTAATGAAAAGACTAAAGCCATGACCATTACTATGAATTTCAATGACCTGAGTTTAACTCCTAAGGATATTCCTAGATTTGGAGTTGCAGGGGCTTCTCTTCTAAATGAGCACACACATGAGCATCTGCAGGGTTTGATCATTAGCTCACAGCCATTTCTGAGTTCCAATTTCTTACAATACGGTTCCAACAGCCACAGCCTTATCCAAGTGAGAATGAACTGCTGGGAGTGTGACAAAATGTGGTGCAATGCAGAGACAGATATCCAGTGGAGACTAATATTTCCAAGAAATTATGAACAAATTCTACTGATCATCTGACAGAAATGAGATGGGCTGTTGGCTGACACCAGAAAGCACTGAGAACAATGCCCTAGTGAGAAATGTTTCTTTGACATATAAATGATATTTCCTCAGATCAGGTATATGTAAAATATAGGTTAGGTATCAACACCTAGCACATACAAGGAACTGCTTTAAAGAAAAACAAAACCAAAACAAATTAGCAAGAATTCAAATGAAAAAAATGGATATGAAGAAAAAAATTCCATGGATAATGTCTTTCAGTAAAGCTCTTCTACAACCTTATATGATGGGAAAAGAAGCAGATGAATTCTCTGTCAAATTTCTCTGAACAAATCTCTGCCAACAGTGTCACCCTGCTGAAGCAGCGTGGGCAGCTGACAGTGCAGGTCCTCACCCAGCACCAGCTCCCTGTGCTGCCCTGCACTGTCAGCAGCACCTGAGCAACCACTCCAAAGAAATCCCCAAAGATCCTAAAGGAGCTGTCCTTACATCAGTGTTTCTAGTCCAGACCTCACCCTCAAATGTTCTGTATGTGGCAGTAAGCAGTGACTGTCTCCATGGACAATGCTCAAACGTAGTAATCTGTAACAGAGATGCCAGAAAACAATAAAGACCTGAGAGGTGGAAAAAGCAGATAGAGATTGACTAGAAAAATACATATCATAGAAGTAAAGGCCCTGAAAGTTGCATCAAATTGATGGAAAAATGAAATGCTCAGCTGTTCCTTGTAAACCCACAGTCTTTCCAGGTTCCCTTGGGTCAAAGGAGAAACCCCAGCAGCTTGAGTTAGAGGAGTGGCCCTAACAATTCACCTGTTGCAGGCTCTACAAACAAGATACACAGGGTTTGCAGTCCACAGGAACAGAACTTTACACAATTTTCTGGTCCATTTGAATTGATGGATACTGGAGACTCAAATACTGCTGGGAAGCCCTGGGGCAGAGTGTCTGTTAACATGTGACAAGTTTTTAATTTTGGGAAACCTGAACACAACCCAGCTTAGATCACAAAACACAGCGTGTGGGAGAGTTTTGGCATACCAGTTTAAAAATTCTCTGCCCTAGGATGGGCTGAGGTGTTTCACATAGGCTGGCAGTACATGGATTTCACACTGAAGTCTGAGGTACTCTCCATTTTCTCACACAGCACTAAAACCAGACAACTTTAGCTCAAGTTCATCTGCTTTTATAGCAAATAACTCTGCATACCCAATATTTGTCCATTGTAATGTGGCACCAGAATCCCTGTTAAGAGCTTAATTTTGTGAATCTCTTACACAGCACCAGCAAAGAAAACTTTGCAGCTGCTGAGCTTGTTATGGGTTGGGTACTCCTTTGCATCCTGACTGAATCCTAAATAAGGCTCCATTTATTTTAGCTAGGGATATTTCCATAGGCCTGTTTTGATAGGCAGAGCTCCTTCCCCTCTGCTTTAGTGTCTTTTCCATTTAAGAGTAAGAAATTTAAAAGTTTGAAAATGAATAAATAAATGGAACCAGAAACTATCATAGCTTCAAAATCTCACTTTGTGGGTAGAATTTAGGACAAGGGACAACACTAACAAATACAATTTGTACCAGACTTTAAAGCCCACATGCTCAGGCCAATGATCACACATATACATGAATTCATGCTGTGAATTCTCTTACAAGTTTGCTGTAGACAACACACAAAAGCTTGTTTAGAGACCTCTACCCTTTTTTTTTTAATCACTGTGTTTATTTTTGTTATGCCCTTGCACACAGAGCCTCAGCTCTCCCCTTAGAGTGTGCATTCTGCTCATCTCATGGAAGCAGGACAGGGATTTGAGGGGGACAAGTTTGCTAACTGTGCACAGAGCATGTCACCACACCAGAACACGGAGTCAGGCGTGCAGCCCTCTACAGTCAGGGCTGCATTTCAGCCTTCTGCCAACAGCCCAGGGCAGGCAGGTCTGTCACTCTGGACATGTGAAACTGCCAGCAAACTGCAGCTCCTTTGAACAGTTTGTGTGCGGGGTAACCAGGCTGGCTCTGCACTTCAGCAAGGCAGCTGTCACAGCCCTCCTTGCCTGCTCCACCTAGGGAAGAGTGAAACACAGCCAAGGAAAGAACATGGTTCAAAGGCCTGAGCCTGAGAGCAAGTACTGAAAAA